>JBBPDB010000001.1:44290123-44309454 GCA_037974465.1 Brachypetersius altus | reverse complement strand
ATAAGTACTTTTGTACATATATGTTTATACTATTTATAAATATAAATATATGTATGAATATACATATGTATATATATTGTATATATTGTATATATATATATATATATATGTGTGTGTGTGTGTGTATAAATGAACAATACACTATAATAAACAATCTAAATCTTATATACAGAAAATACACATACATATAAGCTTTAAGTGACATTTATAATTACGCTCTGTGTGTGGTTTTGCTCACATTTAAAAAATGAACTTGATTTGAATTTAACATGAATAAATGCATCACAGTTGTGTCTTTTGGTTTGCTCTTGGTAGTAATTATTCAAATGTCATATATTTTATATATGTGGGAATGATGTACACTTATGAGTGAATGCAGTGCATTACTTTTTTCAGTGAAGGTGTCCTCTTTTTCTCTGTGTTCACACAAAGTCAGGACATATTTGTCCTGAAAATGTACAAAACCAAACATATACACACCCACACAGTTTTAGTCATCATCAGGGTGAGAGTCAAAGTGAGAATATTTTTTGCCTCTGACGAGTCTTGGCAGTACAGGCGGCTGACTGGTGATTAAAGCTTCCTCTGGTGTGTATGATGAAAGAAATAATGGCCTGTAGATTTGAATTCACACTTTCTAAGCCAGAGTGCAGGCGCTGGAAACAGCATGCCGCCTTATTATTGCTAAATACAGGATGCTCTGCTAGACGAGTGCCGCGAGCTGCCTTCAACTTCAGAGTTCGTTCAGAAACCAAAATGCAGAAAGAGTGCAACTCCATAAGAAATGATCCCAAAAAGCACAACCAAGAGTTCGGTCATTGGACTGACAGCATGTGGACTCAGCAGTATAAAGCCAAGAGGAGTGAGAAAGCTGATTTGGCTGTCTCAGGCTGTTTGGCTTGATTTCTGTTGTCGTTTGTGCTGATACCAGTTAAGTTGGCCTTTTAAATCCTACATTTTCTAGAAAGCGCTAAAGCTATGTTCACATTACAAACCTTGGAATGTACAAACCAAGAAGCCAGATTTAGTTTCCAGTCCTTCTGCCTTGATGGTCTATGTGCGGGGTGTTTTTTCATACAGATTGTCCGTAATGGTGCCAGAACTGCCGTTTTGGATGGGCTCAACAAATTCACGGGTAGGCCGAACCTTGAACTTCCCTCCTGTGGCTGCTGTCTAAAACAAAGTAGCAACTTAACCAGAACTGAGAGACATCTGCCATGCATGGGATAACAGTTTGTAGTTACATCAGTTGCTGGTTCATGCTGCCAGTCCATATGATGCCAGATATATATATATATATAAACACGTGTGTTTGTGTGTGTGGTGGGGTGTATCTGTGTGTTATTTTGGCATGATCAACTTGTTTAGTAGACACCTCACAGCTATGGTTTTTGGTTAACATTAATTTTGTTTGGGCAGTCTCAAAAAGAAAATAGTTAATCAGTCACATATGAGTTTTTGGTGGCAAATGTATATGGGCCTATAATCACTTGGAAAGGTTTTCTGCGTGGTAAAACCAGAACGGCAAAAACTACAATGACAATCACTGTGGACATCCAAGGTACAGTGTGACCAGCCCTTGACCACATCGATCAGATTTAGTTCTTTTTTATTTGGACTTTTTTTTTTTGCAACATCCGTTCACAATGAGTCACACAAACTGCATGTAGTCCCACCCACTGACTGGACTCATGAGGGTCTAAAAGAGTCTTCAACAAGCTCAAGACAAAGAGAAAATGGAATTTCAGTGGTGAAGAGACAGTGGCGTTAATAAACGAAGCTCTATTCCACCAAAGCATTCTCTAAGGATGTTATTCAACTCGGGCTAAGAAAAGAGGGAACCAGTAACACAGACAATGTCCATAAATTGCAGTCACATCTCTCTATATTTGTATCTTCTCACACATATTTCTCTAGTCCTGAAAGTCTTCCTTTGGCACATGTTTGAGGCTTGGGTCTCTGTCTAACCATTATAGCTGCTGCCATTGATTAAGGAGGTCTCTCAAGAGCATGTCTGTTGAGACCCCAGAGCTAATTTAAGTCTGGTTTTTAAAGGCAGGGGAACCCTATGCAAAACCAATCACAGTGGTTTGCTCAGACTTTATTACAAATACCTTTTGAGGCCAGCAATGATGATGGCCTGGATGCTTGACAGTACATATCAAAGTGAAAATGAAAGAGACCATTTGTCATACGTGTCATGCCTTAACCACTAGACCACCCAACTGCCCCTATCATAAGTAGCAGCACGGGACTGTATATAACTAAAAAAAAAGTGGCTCTTTGTAATTAAGTTTTGCATATTATTTTGAAAATTGTCATTAAGAGAAAGTTGAGTTTGTGCTAAATCAGAACATATAGTTCACTTGTTAATACTGTTAGCCTTGGATTCTACTTTTAGGCTTTGATTCTAAAGAGTTTTTGGGGAACTGCATTATATTAAATTTAAATTTATACTCAAGCAATTACTAGAATGTTTCATAATGTAGTGTAAGAGCACCCATAAATGTCTGTAATTACATAAGCTTTCCTACTGTAATCCAGCTGCAACAATGAATACATCAAATGTAGTTGCAGAGTTATTGCATGTATTGCTGATGTGTTACTGCAAAGTTATTTGAGACTTATAATAATAATGATTTGAGATTAATAATAATAACAACAACAAGCTTTATTTAAATAGTACTTTTAAAAAACAAAGTTACAAAGTGCTGTACAAATTCAAAGTAAAATTAAGATGTAAATTTCATTACAAATAGCTCTGAAATAAAATGTATCACTGTAATAAAACTTAAGATGTGACCCTTCTTTCTAATTTCTCATTCAAATTCCACACACTTCATACTGTGTGCTTGGTTAGCATTTACCATCCACATATGCTTTCGGGTATTTTTTCTCTTGTTTGATAAGAAAACAATACTAACCAGTCACCCCACACCCTGACGCAAAAACACATGATTCCAGCGTGGGCTATATTACCAGGACCAGCAGCCAAAGAAGAGGAAAGGGAGAGATGTATGTAAAGAAACTACAAAACCACAACACCTGCAAAAACTATACTGCCTGACAGGGCGCTTTCAGAGTGTCTATAGTGGCCTCATTAGTTTTTCAAATGTGTCTGTGGCACGAACACATTTGCGATGGCCCCTATCCAGTTATTTCAGTAGGGAGCATGTTTTCTGCTTAGTGCAGCCCCCTGAAAACAGACGCACACATGCGCAGGATTGTTTTTATGCAATGTCAGGAAGTAAAGTCTACATATAGTTGCATGCAGACATTTGAATCAAATTATGTTTTATTTTCTAAGTAATTGTAAGTATGCATCTTTTACAGAGAAGTATAGTAAGCTATGGTAATACATGACAATTGTGCACAAACATGCTATTTTTGTTCCCTGTAGAAGATATACAAGCTTATTTTCACTTACAGATGAAAATGTGCACAAAATGTAGAAGTATCCTTACATAATAATAACATGGACCATCTGTGTTATATACACAGATCATATTGTGTAGGTCACCCTTGTGCTGCCAAAACAGCTCTGACCTTTTGAGGCACAGACTTCACAAGACCTCTGAAGGTGTGCTGTGATATATAGCACCAAAACGTCAGTAGTAGATGCTTTAACTCTTGTGAACTGTTGGGGCCTTCATGTTTGGGACCAGTTTGTCTGACGCATCCCACACATGCTGAGTCCGATTAAGATCTTGGGAATTTGGAGAGCAAATCAGCACCTTGAACTTTGCCTTGCACCTTTAACCTTTTATGTTCCTCAAACTATTCCTATGTAATGTTTACAGCATGGCAGGACACATCTCCCAGCTGGAAGAGGATGATGGGATTAGGAATACTGTTGTTACGAAAGGGTGTATTTGGTCTGCAACAAAATTTAAGCAGATCTCAAAGGACCCAAGGTTTACAGCAGAACACTGCCCAGAGCATCACACTGCCTCCTCTGGCTTGCCTTCTTCCCGTAATGTATCCTGGTTCCATATATATGTAAACCATCTGATAGGTACATATGTTCTAACCCTAACCCCGATCTTAGTTAACCAAAAATTAACTGGTCAGTTTAAAACAGAACTCTTTCCTTCCCTTCCTCCATTTCTCTCTCTCTCTCTTGTCGGTTCTGTAGGTTAGAACTATCTTTTTCCTTGTTTTCCTTGTTTCAGTACAAAAAAATTTACTAAAACTTTCTCTCTCTTGATTCACACTCTCTGTAGCAAGCCAAGCTCTATAGCTACTCTGCCCCAAATGTACTTCTTATGGCTTTCCTTTGCCCTTTATCTGCATCATACAAAACATTTTACAGTTTGTAATAAAATGGGTTCAATTGAGATTTATTGATAACTGCTTTTGTGACTCAGACTTTGACCGCCTCCACAAAATACCTCACTGCAGAAAAACTGGTGATCCATCTAAACAGTTTGGGATTTTATTGTTTAAACAGCAAATACTTTGTCCTTCATCAATAAGTACAGTCAATAAAAGATTGAATAAAAGCTCCTCGCTCACTCGTAATGTGGCTGGGTCACTTTTGAGGCTACAAGTTATGCCAGCACTATACAGTCCACTGCTTTTTAACAAACCATTAAATAGCTAATATTCAACATTATACAGCCTGACATTCAACACGAGGAAGATACGGAACATTAAATTCAACATGGCAAATCTGAGAACGTGTGAGACAGACAGGCCTTAGTCTTTTATTAAATCCTCTATGTGTGTGTGTGTGTGTGTGTGTGTGTGCATGTGTGCAGAGAGCTTTTAGTGATGTACTTCTTGGGTCTGTGCTTAGCTATACAGTTTGAACTGCTAAGCTCATTCTGCTATTTAATACTTCTGTCATCTCATATATCTCATGACATACACATGTTGGAATCTGTCATCTTACTCTTTTATCCACTCTCTTGCAGATAAGACTGGGCAGGGGGCAACATCTATCTCCATTTGTTCAGCTGGTGGGAGGTGAGATTTAAGTGGCGCAGATATGTCCCAAGGAGGCGCCTGTTTTAGCAGGCAGTTCCCTCCCCCATGGGTGTGTCCCATCCCGGTGCCCCATACAGAAATGCCTTTGGTTTCCAGATTCTCCACGGATCAACCATCCGCCTTGTGCTGCGATTTATAACTGCAAATTGAAAGATTCCAAAGCATGAGTCTGTTTATATTGGCGATACAAAACGTCTGGTTGGTAACACACCAGCAAAGAGAGGCCATTACCACAATCTGGTCTCATTTAACCCTTTAATGTCAAAATGAAGTACATTTTTTGTTCAATAATTGTCACATTTACTTTGACATACAAAAAACCAAAGCATTTCCATATCAAAATCACATTCTAAATGTCACTCTATTGCAGTGAATCCAACAATAAAGTCAGCATAGAGCTTCTTAATTATGCTGGTAGAAAAGTCCACATGCTGCTCCACTATACTATGGCAAACACACATCTACTACTCTGGAACAGATTTTAATAAGGTAAAAGGAACAAAGACAAATACTCTGAATAGACTGCAGACGTTAATATGAGCCCCTCAAGCCTTTTTACTGCAAAGTATGCAGGCATACAATTGAATTTCTTATATTTGTAAATAAAGTCGGGTTGAAATGGGTATTTTGTTAATATAGGGGTACAATCTAATGATGGGGGCATTGCCTCTTTGCTTTGTTTGCTAGTCATAGAGGCAGAACAGTCTACATCAGTAACAGAAAGATGCATTTCTTTTAAGTGAATACTGTGAAAACAAGGAAAACAGGCCCTACCAAGCAAAATGAACAGCTTTCTATTGTGCTAAAGTATTGATGTGGATACTGAGACAATCCTATTTGTTTTGGACATCTTTATCTTCTCGCTATTCTCATTATAGTTGGATAACATCAGCTTGCAAAACTAAGTTCTCTCTTCACTCATTTTCTGTAACCGCTTTATCCTCACTTGGGTCGCAGGTACCCAGAGAGTATCCCACGGTCTGTGGGTGCAAGACAGGGACTCACCTTGAACAGAGTGCTCACATCCATCACTCACATGCAAAATAAGGTAATTAACTATAAATACATAAATATAGGCCTTAGGCATTTGCAGAACTAAACTAACACATGTATGTCCATGTCAGCCTACTGCAGTCTGCATGGAGTGTCTTCAGTGAATTTGTTTGGTCATAATGTTTGTGCTATGTACCTGTAGTTAGCTCACAAATAAAGGTTAAAATGGAAAACTTCACAGCTTTCAAACTGAATTTATTGGGGCATGTGTGATGGATCTAGAAAATAAAACAACATGATGATACATTTTCACAAAATGTATTTCTGTGTCACATTTGCATCAGAATGTCATGTTTTAACCTGTCAAAAGCAGTACACTGAGACTTTGGGAATGAGCCCATTAACTTTAAATCTGCAACCAGAGGAGGCATGGCATGCACATTACCACAGTGGTCATAGTAAAATGAACCAGTACATCGAAGCATAGCTTTTGTGCATTACTCTGCTTTGTACAGGTTTAGGATGTAACAGAATTGATATTCAAAATACAGTATGTGTAGCCTACAGTATAATACTGTAACCAGTCCATGTAACCTTTTAAACAGGCACCATTCAAAATAGTTTGTTTTACACAGCCAATAGTTTCTTTTAGAATACCCGTTCTATTAAAACCAATTAAACTCTAATGTTTATTGACTATTTTGCACACAGCACATAAAAAACACACTCATTAGACACATTCTAAAAAAGAGCTCAACAAATGACTTCTTTACAAACACTTTACAAAGCTAGGGTAGACAGTTGTGGACTGAAGCAAAAAAAGTGTTCCGGATTACAGACCTTCATTAATACTAGCAATTTTATTAATTAAACATATTAAAAAATCAATTACATGATGAACCAATAACAATGCTGAGTGAGAAATTAAAGCAGCACCTGACTAGATATGGTTCAGAATAAGAGAACTGTTATAAAGTAACAAAGTAAGAGCCAAGAGCAATTGATTAAGGCAGACAGAAGCCATCAATTTTGCAGAATACAGCTGGGAGTGGGCAACTGGCCACCCCCACAGACAAAGAGGCTATTAGCCTCTATACCGAGCTTCTGATTTGCATCGGGAACATAGATTGATTGATCGCAACACTGTAAACGTTTTGTCTGTGGCTATTTGTTTCATAGTATAAAAGCCTGGATGCAGTAAAAGTTCTCAGAGTTAAGCTTCAAAGACGGAAATGCTGCTGGGATTCCAAATTAAGTTTTTCTCCAACTACATCTGGTCAGTTTTCTTTAAAATAAGACAAAAACCCAGCATAAGGAAGAGTGTAAATGAAGAAATTCAGAGTATCTTCTGAATGTGTTGCATTGTATATTGGAACAGACTAGATTATTCAGACAGTGTATTCAGTGTCCAGCCATCACAAATTTTCCAAAGTATTCTACCCAATCACAGTTTTCTACAACTCTATGACATAAGTACAAGGCTTCCTTTATTGCTGAATGCACTGTGAGGTTTTACTGAGTGAGTGTTTGAGCAGTTTCAGTGCACTGCTCAGATTGGTAAGCACTTGTTTTACACAGCCACAGAAACCAGAAAATGTGCCTGTTATGTAACTAATATTCCTCTTCATCTAGTTTAAGGTACTTTCTAAAACAGAATAAATAAAAATCCAGGAACGTTTCGCTTTCTTTGATTATGTTCTTTACAAATGGAAACGGCCTGAGTTATTCTAAGGTTATAAAAGTTTAGACCCTCTGGCGGTTCTTGGCCATTTCAAGAGCCTCCTCAGCATATGCTTTATATCCAGAGTGAAAGTGATCCCTAGTGAAGTTTTTTAGGCTTTTTTTTTTCTTTCCAAATGTCAGTACATGTGGTAGACTGGTAGTTATTATCTTGTGGAATGCAAAGTGCTTGGAGAGTTTTGTGATAAATCTAAGCTGAGCACTGAGGCTTCGCTGCCAGAATCTTGCCACCGGCGTTGGGCTGAAGACCAGGATCTGACACTGTGCTTATTTTTAGGTGTTTTCTTCAGTGTTTTACATGAGACAAACATCTTCATTCTTTGTCACAGCTTGGGAACAAACTATTTCCAAGCATTTCCAAGTGAAAGACAAAGAAAAGAAAAGGAAAAAAAAAACATGGACTGACTCTACTTCATTAGTGATTCTCATTGATGGAACTTACTGTGAGCCTTTAAACAAGAAAGAGAAATGGGCCTGGGCCTTGAAAGAAGAAGCACACTTTTATATAACAAAAGGAAAGTAATCTTGCTAATGACATTTGCGTTTTTGGCACTGCCTTTTCCATTTGATAGAATGAGCGGACAAGGCAGAGTCACCATGATGTGAAATATGGTCAGCCTGTAGGACCTGCACTTTTCAGAGAGAAAGCCCATTAGCCAGACTTTACAGACCGTGTCATAAATTATGACACAGGGTTAAGCACTCTCAATTTACAAACAGGTAATGTACACTCACACAAATGAGCTCCTGAGAGAAGCCAAATAAAACGGCAGTAAAAGTCAGAGACGTCTAGACTCCTAGCCGAGTAGAGGAAAATCAAAATAATAAATAATTAAACAAACTAAATGAGTAGAAAGAATAAAAGCTGTTGTGAACAACAGAAAAAAAATCCTCAAAGTCACTTGCCTAATTAACAGATAGTTAATTGGACTGCAAGATCGGCATATGAGGAAAAATTAAATGTTCTGTTTTTTTTTTTCTCTACTTATCCTAAAAGGAATGAGAGTATAATACCATGTTCTTCAATACACAAACCGTAGTCAAAAAGGTCATAATGAGGCAATGGGGCATTGTAAAATGTCACCTGTGCTTTCTAATGTGGCTTACACTTCATGTTCTATCTGCGAGAGATCAGAATCTTGCTGCTGCTTTAAAAACACACACACCAGCAAGTGAGAGCGCGTCCTCTGCATTGAGATGAAACTGTTTTGCCCGTGTTGCACCGCAGCATACAGATGAGCTGTATCCGTTGGCAGGCCTTGGCGTGAGGCCTTGAACTGCTTGGAAGTTTCCCCTGGTGTAGAGTCGTTAGAAATTTTCTGGTGCTCTGTAAACATTGTGATTATCTGGCTGCTGTCTGTACTAAAACAGGGCAAATGATACTGAAAAACAATCGGTGGGGTTGGAAAACTGGTGCTTGAAGATGAGCAAAAATGTCTGTGATGGCTATTGCATAGGAAAATTGCAGTGAAGTGGCTGAACAAAAAGAAAAAATTCTGTTTTTTGTTTGATGTGGACGAGTATTCAGCATTTGGCAAGATAATTGGCCATTAGGCCTGAGTAAGCCACGAGGTGGGTTTGTGAAGCAATTAGGAAAATAAAGAAACAATAAAGCTTTGTTGTCAAAAAACTTTCTTAACAAGGAAAGTCCTAAGGAGAAAAAAAAAAGCATTAGAAAGAGTGGTTTCATTACATGGTCTTGTTTGTAGCGGCTGCCATAAAAGAACAGTTCATTAGTGGACACTGCTGAAAGATTAACATCATGAACAGGGATATTATTTTCCTCTCCTGCCAAGAGAACTCTCCATGGCAAGCGCGGCCCACTTCTTTCATTTCCTTGTTGCGCTAAGTGCAATATCTGTGCTTGTTTAATGTGCTCAAATTCCTTCGCCCCCAGAGCAATAATAACAATACACGCATGCCGGTGATTGTGGCGGTGATGAGGACGAAGACATTTGAGACAGAAAGGCCTTCCTTGACAGCGCGAGGCTTTGAGGCCTGCTGTGAGAAAACATAAACGCCATGTTCCTGCTCCCCATGCACACGTATAAGAAAGGGAGCATTCATTAAAACAAGCCCTGCTTGTTATGCGCCCATCAGTTCAACTGGACACCAGCCAATCCCTGACCCCTGGGTCATTCAGCAGTCACAAGAACATACACGGGTGGACGTGTTTGCCAAGGCGTCTCTGCCTAACTGGAATTTAAACAGTGTACGCGGTGAACGGATTCCATGACTTATAAATGGCGAAACGTGACAAGCAGTTTGCTGAAAAATGCCACATTTAATGAATGAGACATGTGGTGGAGCTTGATTTACGAGGCCCTATCAATAGCATCCTGCTGCACAAAGCCCAGGTTCGGCTGTGTTGTGGTATGGTTATTAACCTTGCAGCCTTGAAATGTTGTGACTGAGTGAAATTTGCCAAGTTCACTGCCCACACAAAGACTGTAAGTTATACAATAGAACACTGATCGCACATTGTTATTTCTTTATTTTGATATATAGGACCATTCATAATAGACAGAGCAGATAATATACATTGGATGTTGAGTCTTTTTTTAATGACTACTATATTGCTTATCTCTATCAAACACTTATGAAACCTAGTTTTTTATATTAAAAGAGTGAAGCAGATTGTAGCAAAATATAGAGTATTAGTAGGGTTGCACAATATATCGCAAATTTACCGTCATATCAACATGCGCAATATACATATCGCGAAAGACTGACTGAACTGCAATAAATAGTGTTTTTCCAAAACTCTTCACCCAGTGCCACAGAGAAGAGGGCAAAAAAATCACTGGGTAGTCTTCTTTATCTTCTGTGCTGCTGTTATAGATTGTTCCTGGAGCAGCTGGTAGCCTAGTGGTTAGGGCATGCGCCCTGCGACCAGAAAGTCTGGCTAGGCGCAGCTGAGGTACCCTGAGCAAGGTACTCAAGGTCCCCACACACTGCTCCCCGGGCGCCGTGTTCCTGTCTGCCCCCTGCTTCACTTGGTGAATGGGTTAAATGCAGAGGAAGAATTTCGTGCTGTTCACACTGTGTGCTGTGGTGTGTTCACTTTTGCTATTTTTTTCTGGCTAAGAACTTACTATAATTTAAATTATGTTTACATTTATTTAATATTTAAAATTATTTTAAAAAGTATTTTCAGATTTTTCAATGGTTCAATGTTCAATGGTTCAAATGTTTTATGGGAGGCATTTAATGCTCTGTTTAAGTAAATTCTTTTAAAAAAAAAAACATGTTGGAATGGAAGTATCTTGTGGAGTCTATTACCAGCAAATATAAAGTAGAAAAACATTAACACTATAAAGGTTTTTATTTATCACATGTGATATCGCCATCGCAACACTCAACAACATTACCGCATATCACATGTTTTCCTAATATTGTGCTGCCCTAGATATTAGGTATTATATTCTTCCCATCATCATGTGCCCTCCAGTTTGCATGTAAGGAACTTGTGAATTAATTTTGTGCCTTGGGGATTTTAGTGCAATCCTTGGGGATTTTAGTGTAATCTTTTGTCGGCAAAACAGAGAGAAAAACCAATACCATGAAACCAATGACTAATTCAGTGTGAGAAATAAATAAATTAGCTTAACAATAATGTTGAACGGTTGCATATACTAATTACTAAATGAGAAATTCAATTTTTTTATTATAATCATTTAATTGGAAATTATTCCATGAGTATTCCGTCTTTAACAGAGTCTGTGTCAATGTAGAGCATTTCTTCACCAAAAACAAACTTGTGAAAAAAGTGAGCTGACTAAATTGCATGATTTCATCTCATTATTATTTCACAGTCAGTATTAAACACTGAAAATAAAAAATATTGGCCTTTTCTATTTAAAAGAAATACTTTTAATTAGTATTGAACATTTCCATCATGTAGATGTTCCTTAAACTTTGGTGGAGGTAGCTCAGTCGGTAGGACACTTGCCCCCGGACCAAGAGGTCATGGGTTCAAATCCTACCTTCAGCACCGCCACTGGGTCCCTGAGCAAGACCCTTAACCCTAAGTTGCTCCTGGGAGACTGTCCCCTGTAGTTAGGGAATGGAAGTCGCTTTGGATAAAAGCGTCTGATAAATGCCGTAAATGTAAATGTAAACTAAAAGGCTTACACTCTACTGAATGCTTCTGTAGGGAACCAAAAGTGTTTTTCCAAAGGATCACTTCTGCCAAAATGTTTAAGAGTTTATGAAGAAACTCTGACGTCATGTGGGGTGTGTTTCAGTTTAGCCCCACTACCTCTTAATACCACTTAGTGCTCTTAAATGAAAACGGAGCATGTACAGGTTAACAGAAGTGGTCTGACATCGCAGTGGTGGAAGAGTAATGAGAAAGCCACACTGCATAAGTGCTTAAATAATCCTGAAGGGGTTGAGGCCTCCTGTCAGCTCTCTGAGTGCTTTCCAATGGCACAGGGCCTGAGGCTAAAGCTTCATGCATGTACCGGAGAGCCTAGCAGCTTCCCTGCAAGGCTAAAGAGGGGTGGATAACTAATGGTCAGCGGGTCTCCCTTCAGTAATGTTGATGTATGGCTGGAAGGAGACAGGAGCCGCGACTTTTGCTTCTTCGTATCACGGCAATTAATCTAGCGTGTCATGTGATGAACTTGGGCACAGGCTTGGAACCTGAAATGCTTGAATTATACAACACATTAAATGAGGCTTTAACGATTCTGGACCCTAAGAGTAGCGACCTCAGGGTCTTTTTGTCTTTGTCCAGGGGAGCGGAGAACAAAGTGAGACATTTAAAGTCTACACAGCGGATACGCAGTGAACAACTTGTGCTTCCTGGTGAAGTTGTGTGGAAGAATATTGGCCATATGTGATTCATTTGCGAGGGTATGCTTCGATTAATCAGAGCTTGGTGGCAGACGTTTGTGTTCGGCCCTGTGCCACCTGAGGAAGAATTATCTGCTCTGCTCTGACCCGCTGGTAAATAATTAGAGCAGAAAGTGATCCTCCTCATTAATATAGCTTACATTAGCATCATTCACTGGCCTAGTTACATTGGCAGCCAGAGGTGAGGTGCGTAGACGAGCCGAGAAAGACGGCCACATCTGTTGATGAGCTGGGGCAACTTCCTCATGTAGCTGCCGACTGCCAGAGGCTGACTGCATTAGCAATAAGGCCTGTCCATGAAAGTGCAACAGATTTTTCTGTTTTGTGATGCCCAGGGTAACATGAGGCAGTGCCAGGGGTCAAAGCATCGAATGTTCAACCCAAATGGCCAGATGGACCTGCAGACTGAGAAGCGCTTTTCTGCCTCACTGAGGCCATATGGAACTATGAAAAGTTACACAAAAACTAGTGGGTCTGTGGCCCTTTGACATCAATGATTAAGTCAAACTGCCCTCCACACTGCAAGATGAATTCCTCCAAGCTAAACAAAGTTGATGATGACAGATGACCAAAATTATGAAGCGGTAAATATTACTACGCTTCATGGCTCCAAGCAGATTTCTTCTATGGAATTATTTCAAAAACACTTAACTCCCTCAAATCTCAGATTTATTACAACTGTAGGCCATCACACACCAGCTGCACAGCGCCACACCGCAAAGCATAGCTCTACCACATGCTTGAGCTACAGTGAGAATGCTGATAAACATCAAATGTATTTAACACTCTACTTGTATTGATTGAAAGGAATAAAACGTTTTACATTGTACTTTTGAGCTAAAAGATAGGCAGCTAAAAACTATCAGGAACACCAAGAAATTACACAAAGAATAACATTTACACCAAAGAAGAATAATCTAAAGTAAACAGACAAATGCTAAATAGCATTCCATGCATGTTATGCATTTGTTATGGGTTTAATTTAATATGACATCAAAATAATTAGTGGCATGGTGTGGTGCTTAGAAAAACTGAGCACTGAGTGAAGTCACCAAATTATGGCCTTGAATGTCAGTGGCAAAATTGTACAGTTTGCCTGGTATGTGACAGTTTTAAGTCTTTTAATTAAGTAACCACATCTTTACAAACTGGCTGAGATGTTCTTAAGTAAAATGTATAATAAAAGTTTGGTCTTAGCAAGAGATCCTGGACATTTACAAGCATACATTTCTCTTGTGGAACTGGGTGCTGTGTGTGAGATCTAAAACTGCAAAAATATGCAGTTCTCCAGGGATACACAATCGGGATCGGAATAGTAGAGCTTAAAGAGCTTAAAAAATAATATTGGCATTGGACTGATGCTTTTGTTTTTTTTTTTCATTTTCATCAGCATCGATGTCAGCATCTCTTTTTACTTGTCTCTTATTATTTACTGCATAATGTATGGAAGTTATTAAGGAGTGTAAACATCTGAGCTTACAGTGAATTAAATGTATTACAATTCTTTAAAACAGTGGTTCTCAAATCAGCCCTCATGGACTCCCAGATGGTCCACATTTTCACTATCCCTATGCACTGGGAGTCTCGCTACAGCAAAAATGTGGACCATCTGGGGGTCTCTGAGGACTGGCTTGAGAACCACTACTTTCAACTTTCACTGCAATCTGTTTTGATTATTTTGGCATAATTCAGAAATGTAAAAAAAATAAAAATAACACTGAATACTGATTGTGGCTTACAGCCTCAGACCTGGAGAACCCCCTACCATGAACATTCTTCTACATAACTGACCCAAATAACTAGCAGAAGATACAAATTATCAACACACAATAACACAGAAGGAATTATTTACACAGCAGTAGAATACAGATCATGAAAAAAATACATCAAGAATTTTTTTTGTCAAAAAATGAATGCTTACACTGTTGAATTTATTATAAGTCAATAGTGACACATTCATTATAACAATTCTTCATTACAAAGTGAGTTAAGCTGAATAGCTGTTTTTAAAGCACTAGTCATTGAATAATATATAGTATGCATAATGTATAATCAGTCTTGTGATTAACAAATGAAAAGGAATCCTGCAGACTAAGGGGTTAAAATCCTTCCACATGGAGGCAGCTGGGAGTGTGTGCACATTATCAGTCTCTTGCTGTCTGTCCGCAGCGGGTAAGGGCACACGCAGCAGGCATCTCAGGATTTAGTCTGATGAGATGGGGTCCAGCGAGCCCCACCCGGACTCCTCCAGGCCCTCACACAGCTAGAGCCGTCTGCAGCTCACTGGAGTGGAGCAGATACTGGCACTGACCATCTGGAGCTCCCCCTCCAGACTAGACCCTCTGATAAAGGCAGTCTTCAGCGTGACAAACCAGCAGAACTCATATCATTTTCACCAAACCTGACATGAGCCACCTTGTCATTGCTTGGTGCTGTGACACATCAGAAACAGTCCTAACTCAAACCAATTCAGGAGAAGAGTTGTGTTACAAAGTAAGTAAAGCTACCTATTTTTCTGGCAACTAGTATAAACCATATCTAGAGGCTAACATTCTATTACACAAGATCACACAAAAGAGAGAGAGAGAGAGAGAGAGAGAGAGAGAGAGAGAGATGGAGTGGTATATATACGGGGTCCTCAAGTTAGAGAGAGATTCATTCCTACACCAGTAATGTAACCCGAATTCGATGTACCAATATGAGAAGAAATCTTTCTAGAAAATGCTTCAGAATGAACATTTCACAAGGAAATGTTGACAGAAGCTGATTTTTAGAATTAACCTGAAAACCAGATTTCCCTTTAAAACCTCTAAATACATGCACCATTTGTGGGAATGTTGTGGTTAGAAAAATAAAATGAACATTGGATTTTACAACTTTTCAACAAGCGTTTCACTAAAACTATTTTAGGACTTTTTTCAGTTGTTAAACTATTAATAAGCAGGTCATAATAAACTACTAATGTTCTATTATATTACTACTACTACTATTTGTACAAAGGCTGAGGACCAAATATTGCAGCAAATCCTAGTAAATTAATGTTTCAGTTGCAGCTGCTCATACATATATGTCTCTATGTCCTGCTAGAACTCATAAGCAACAGACAAGAATGTTACAATGATCAATGATTAGTAGGCCACTATATAAATGTATTTTGCTGTATCAATGTAGTTTACTGTATTATTAACTGTTTACTCTCAAACATTCTTGTAAAAAATGATTTATCTGAGCATGCAGTTATATTGATTCATTCATTCTTTTTCTGAAATCCACTACATCCTCAATAGGGTCACAGGAACCCAGAGCCTATCCTGGGGTCTACGGGCACGAGGAAGGGACACACCCTGGGTGGGGCACCCACCAAAGCAGGGCACACACACCATTCACTCACACACCTACGGTCAATTAAGAATACCCAATTCAGGCATTGGTCAAGTATTCCACGGATGCACGCAACTGAAAAATTAAAAAACAGTTAATTAAAGCTCATTAATCAACAGATCATAACTCATAGTATGGTAGTGAAGTACTTCTTAGCTTGCTAATAAATGATATGTTTCGTTTTTGTACTATATATTCATTCATTATTCATTGTTTACTAGTAGTTTATTAAATGCTAAGATCCCACCCTTAGAATAACTTGTTACCTACTTTTCAAGAATATATGACAGGGCTGTGGAATTGTGGTGAAGTGAGTCCTTCATTAAAGTTGCCTTAATGAACCTCTGGACAATAGTTAGATGCGAGGGGACACAAATGGAGAAAACAGTGAAATTAATGTTTTTCGTGACTTTTTCTTGACGTATGTTTTACGATTACAGATAAACAGAAAGTTCCAGTTTAATCATAAAAATATGAAAAGGATCAAAGCGGGTCATTTCTGCCTCTCGTGTTGTGACTCAAAACAAGGTTTCTTCACAGCTCGCTGCATCCAGAATCTGAATCATGAGCGCCATTGTGATCTAGGCAAACAGACCCCTGTCGTATCTTGTCACAAGTGAGTGGTAAACACATACAATAAAGCAATAAAGGGGCTCATCTAAACTTGCGTGACGATAGGACCTGCTGGTTTTTTTCCGTTCTCCTGCCCTGGAGAGCTTATGGCCACAGCAGAGGCAATGCGGAGGTTGCTGAGGGGAAAATGAGAGAAACATGCTAAAAACAGCTTGGCTCTCCATGACCTCCCATTTTTGCCTGCGACAAGCCTGCCTCTGACTAAAAGCGCTGTTTTGTTGCCAGTCAATGCAGTAACAGCTGGAGACACGAAACAAGGGACATCCATTTGAGGGAGCGTGGTGCAGAGTTCTTTTTTTGGAATGCCACTAATTCACTTCAAACTGAGAGAAGTGCTGATTGAATAAATCAGGAGGTGGTGGAAAACACTTTTTCCCAGTCCTCTGGTTTTGACAAACATGTTTGTTTTTCACCCCTAGAAGAACCTGATGAGATGCTGGGTGCCCCATGCTTATTAACGGAGAGATGGGGCGATAAGTGTTAGCAAATTAGCACTGGTTGGACAGCACTTGCTTTTTGCCACCTTTCACTGTCATCAGTGTGCACTCCTTTTTTGCTCTGAACACAGAAAAGCACAATCTGTATTCAGAGTGTGTCCATTAATCAAACGCCTAATTCAAATCATTTTCAATTTAGAGTAATGCAGGAAACGAAATGTCTTTGATATGCTTACTGCTGCACTTCAGTCTCATTACAACACGTAGAGACATTGCTCAGCTGTTGTTGTCTATGGATAATGGGTAAATGAATGATTTCATACCTTATCTGAAGTTGTTTGCTTTTATCAACTGCTCTTACTCTCCGGTACACATGCAGATTTAATTGGACTTCAACTGAGCTACATATTTGCTCTCTGTGAAGTTCTGATTGCAGCAACATCTTTATAAATGGACTCATTTTTTAGTCCTTGGTATTTATGTCTTGAAGTCAATGATGATTAAATCTTTTTGTAGTGTTTATGAGCACTATGCTAATAACAATGCGGTGTACACATTGAGCACTAAAGTATATAGACTATCAGGACAAAAGTCCTGGGACAAACGTAATTATTGGATTCAGGGGCTCCTTACTTCCATATAAGGGTTTGATCTTAATGCTTCAGCATACCAAGACATTTTAGACCACGCCATGCTTCCAACTTTGTGGACCAAGTTTGGGTAAGGTTCTTTTCTATTCTGCTCCAGTGTACAAAGCAAGGTAAAGACATGGTTGGATGAGTTCGATGTGGAAGAACTTGACTGGCCAGCACAGAGCCCTGACCTCAACCCCATCCAACACCTTTGGGATGAATTGGAATGGAGATTGTGAGCCAGGCTTTCTCCTCCAACATCAGTGTCTGACCTCATAAATGCTCTACAGAATAAATGGGCAAAAATTCCCACAGAAACTCCAGAATCTTGTGAAAAGCCTCCCAAGAAAGGTAGAAGCTGTTCTAGCTGCAAAGGGGGAAACAATACCTTTAAAAGTCAATGTATTTAAATGCATTGTCATTAAAGGCCCTGTTGGTGTAATGGTCAGGTATCCCAACAATTTTGTCCATATAATGTATTCCTGATATTGTTGTGTGATCTATTGTTTTTTTTAATTAATGTGTGTCTTGCTGAATATATGAGAACATCTTTTTGAGTAAAGGCAGGTGTGTATTCTGTTGGAAAAAGTGTGTATCTTTTATTCTGATCCGCATTCAACACCTCGCAGCCTCACGCGACTAGCATAGCACAATAATTGAATGCTTTTGGTGCAATTATGTATATTTATTAAGAACAGTGATTGCAAACTTTTGAATATGTGTTTTCTAAATATGCATAGAGGATAATGTTCACAACATAATAATGTCTGCTCTGCTGCTAATGTACTATAAGTAGCCATAATTGCTAGATTATGTACTTAAGAAAGCAACTAAATGCTTTAGTTAATAATCAAAGAAAACAATGAAAAACTGTTTTATCAGGCCAGCTGCTCTTGTGCTTGTCTTTGTACAGCTGTTCTGCAGCTCTGAGCATGTATTAAATAGCAGATGATTTTAAAGCGATGTCAGTCATGCACATTACAGTGTCAGTGCTGGCAGTTTATTTTGAGATCTTGCTGTTTTGAAAGTTTCACCAGTCATCACATACAGAAAAACCGAGCTGCCAGGAGAGACCAAAATCACTTTTCTAAAAGTCAACAGTCCAATAAATCTTGACGATTTTCATATGCAAAAAGTACCCCTGATACCCTTACAGATTCCTAGTGAACCCCAGCCTCCACTGTTATGTAATAAGTATTTACCTTCACTTCCTTGAAACAGTGTGTTTAAATTAGAGGTGGGCATAGATTAATTTTTTAAATCTAGATTAAGCTCATTGTAATCTAGATTAATCTAGATTAAAATGCCCCCACCCCCCACCCAAAATGATCCCAATGCCTGTTTTTATAGTGTAAACCATAATTATGCCCCCAAATGTTCTCCCAGATCACTTTAATTTCATTTGGAACTCGGTTTAATACATTACCCTTAAAGAAAATGTAAATATAAACCCGAGGTTTAAATACGGAAAAGTCAGGAACGAAAGAGAGACAGAGAGAGTAAGAGAGGAGAGAGAGAGACGATCCGCACGCTCCGGAAAAGTCACGAACGAGAGAGAGCCAGAGAGAGAGAGAGAGAGAGAGAGAGATTAAATCCGCGCTAAAATATCAAGGTGAAAGTCATCATAGCTTGCGTAGTATAGACCCAGCTCCCAACCCAACTTTGT
>JBBPDB010000001.1:44253931-44282290 GCA_037974465.1 Brachypetersius altus | reverse complement strand
CGGCACTGATGTGTTCGCGTGCGTCGTAAAACAGGAACCAGGAGTCCCTCCGTGTAAGTGTGTGTGTGTGTGTGTGTGTGTGTGTGCGTGCGCGCGCATCTGTGCGCGTGCGCGAGTACCGCTGGAGTTTACCATGGCGCGCGCTGCTCCGCTGCTCGGCTCCGCGCGATCAGGCTGAAGTAGCCAGAGACAGAGAGATAGAGGAGGAGAGAGGGGGAAAAGAGCGAGTGTGTGTGTGTGAGAAGGAAGGAAGAAGAGAAGAGGCCGATGTGTTCGCCTTGCTGGAGCACACACACCCCGGAGCTGCTGGAGATGCCTCGGTGCGCCACGGAGAGGCGAAGAGCCTCGTGCACTCAGGTACACACACTCACACACTTACCCCGCCACCCTGCTGGAGCTTTCACTCTCAGCACTCACACACACACACACTGCTCTGGCCCTAATTAGTGTCTAAAATTCCTGGGCTAGTTGCTGTAGATTAAGCTCAGCTAAGGCAAAAGTAAAAAAGGAAGCGACTGAAACTTCGTGCAAAGACATGTCTGCTTTTTTTGTTGTAGTTTATTTTTTGCCTTATTTATGTATCTAGTTATTAAATTTTTTATTTATTGACAAACTCTGCGGCTTTCAGTTGATCATGCGTCGTGTGTGTGATTTGCATGTGTGTGGACGGAAGCAGAGGATTAAAGCAGATGCGTATGAGTGTGTGTGTGTGTGTGTGTGTGTGTGTGTAATAGAACTCAGTGCGTGTCTATCCAGTTGTTCTTTTATTTGCACGAAGCTGCTGGACTGTAAGTTCTCTAAGGGGCTGCGGATGAGGGAAGGTGGGCTTTAAAGGGTCTCTGTAAGAGCACAGCGCAATTTCACCCCCCCTGTTTGTGAAATGCACGGACTGATTGTCAGAGCTGTGGGCCACTGCACAATGGAGCTTATCAGCATCATAACTCAGGTCGAGATGGTGCTTTTTAGACAGTATACATCCAATCATATGTGAATAAAACTGATTTAAAAAATGAGAAAAGTGCTAAGAAATAGTAATTAGAATTTAACCTGAAAAGGCTATTATCGCATTGGGTGTTATACATTATGTCAGGATTTGTATTTTATTGTATTGTTATTTTTGAGATTTTTTTTTTGCAGTGCTGGAGCATTTGCCATACAGTATCATGCAGCAATTTTCAGCATGTAATCAGTTCCTAAAATTGGAAATAGCACATCGACATGGCTTGTATGAATATGTAAATAAATGGCAAATGATAAGTAAGAAAAATAATATGATTCATTGCTACTTTAACTTGGCATCTGTCTCTGAGCTAGGTGACAACACCAAATTTCCATGAGGATCCAGACAGCTCCTAGAGGTGTTCACCCTGCTCCTACACTTGACAGACGCAGCTCACGTAATGATTTAAATAGCTGTCAGTCTTTTATTGACAGTTAAGCTGAGTGTGTGCTGAAACTGAGGGCACAACTTTCCAGCCCCTTTAGGTGGATGTGCTCAGGCGCATTGATTTAATAGCGGCAATCTCCCTGTCCTCGGCCCAGGAATCATTACTGTTGAGGGAGTGAGCTCACTGCCAGAGCATTGGAGCACGGACCTGTCCGTCACCATGGCATTTGACAGATTAAAACACCTCAGTGCCCTTTACAAGTCTATGAGCACCTAGATGCTGATGTCGCCAGTCTTTTCTCTCTCTCCCTCTCTTTCTCTCGCTCTCTCTATTTTCACATGCTGATGACGGGCAGTGGAGAGATTCTATTTCATTCTGTCGGTAGCTTCCTTGCTTTTCTTCCATTTCTTTTTTCCTGTCTTATGAAAGGACAAAGGTTCTCTATAAACCGTACTGGCTTGGCTGCCTGCTTATTTATATTATACTGACTACCATTCCGTAGGAATGGGGGAAAATAAATAATGGTACATATAATGGACACACACAAACACACACACACACGAACACACACACACACACACACACACACACACACAAACTCATACACACACATCAATTATTGATGTACACTCTCTGCTGGACTTCTGCTATGCGCTTTTGTCTGAAGACAATACTTATCTATTTTCTCTTAAAACAGGTAAATGGAGCCCGATTCCCTGTGCGAGCGAGGCTGTGTCATTCAGAGACCAGCAGGCTGTGACCAGAGAGGAGGACGCCACTGATAAACCCGCCGCACGCGCCGTTTTCGGTCCACACACACACTTAAACTAGCCCTCCGCGGCCTCGGAGTGAAAATGTGATGAGCTTTCGCTATCAGTCCCAGCCCAAGCATGGATGGAGGCAAACGAGGGAGGCACGCGAGTTAATGAGACCATTGCTCTTGTGTTGGGGGGGTGGCTTAGGAGAGGCAATTACAGGAGGATTACCCACACACTTCTCCAGCACAGCGCAAACTCTGCCATGGCAAGCTTCAAGAGACGTTAAAAACTTCACCCCGGTGGAATTTATTCATTTTTTGCTTTGATTACCTGCAGATCGTCTCCTCTGTTTCTCTTGTTTCTTTTTGTGTGTGTGTGTGTTTTCCGTGCAAAAATGGAGTTACAGGTGCGAATATGGAATAAAGATGTGACAGCTTTTATCAGGCCATGGATACCAATACTTCTCGGCCTTCACATACAGTGTTCTTGGGCTACTACGTGCCCAGAGGAATGTCGCTGTGACAGGACCTTTGTGTATTGCAACGAGAGGAGTCTAACTTCAGTGCCTCTGGGAATAGGTGAGGGCTACAAGACCCTTTACCTTCACAACAACCAAATCAACAATGCTGGATTTCCACTGGAGCTGCACAATGTTGCCTCAGTAGAGACGGTATATCTCTATGGCAACCAACTAGACGAGTTCCCTGTCAACCTGCCCAAAAACACACGGGTGCTCCATCTGCAGGAGAACAACATCCAGACCGTTTCCCGGGCCGCCCTTGGCCAGCTTCTGCGGCTAGAGGAGCTTTACCTGGACGATAACTCCATCTCCACCGTGGGTGTAGAGGAAGGGGCTTTCAGAGAGGCCATCAGCCTCAAAATCCTCTTCCTCACCAAAAACCACTTAAGCAGCGTTCCCATAGGCCTGCCTGAGGAGTTGAGGGAGCTGCGGCTGGACGAGAATAGGATAGCCTTGATCACAGAAGACGCCTTTGAAAATGTTACTGGACTTGAACTCCTCCTGCTGGATGGTAACCTACTCACAGATGAGGGCCTGGCAGCCAGAGCCTTCCAAGCTTTAGTCAACCTCAAAACGCTGTCGATGGCACGCAATTCCTTGATGCTTCCACCTTCTAACCTGCCCACCAAGTGTTTAGTCAAGCTCAACTTGCAGGATAACATGATGAATGAGATCCCTTTGACGGCCTTCCATGGCCTTCACCGCCTGGAGAGACTGGACATTTCCAACAACCAGCTGCATTCTCTCACACAGGGGGTCTTTGACGGCCTCCTCAGTCTGAGACAGCTCACTGTTCGGAACAACCTCTGGCACTGTGACTGCAACATTAAATGGGTCATATTGTGGCTTAAGTCCCTGCCGGCCACCCTCAACGTCCGCGGCTTCATGTGCCAACGGCCCGAGAGTGTGCGGGGTATGGTAATCAGAGAGCTGAACCTGGAGCTAATCCAGTGTCCCAGCAGCACAGCCACAGTGCCACGATTCACACGGCAGCCCACGCTGGCTTTTTCCCCCACCGCTGAGTCATCAGCCACTGAGACAGCCTTCTTCTCACCCCATATCCCCACCTCTAGCTCATTGCCCTTTACACCCACCCTGCCGACCGCACACACAGACAGAGAGCGAAGAACGGATGTCCCAGAGAGTCCCGGACAGGAATCTCTGCGAGTTTCCTTCATTGTTTTGAACAGCTCATGTGTTCAAGTAAACTGGATATCCACCTTCACCGTCACAGCCTATAAGGTTACTTGGGTCAAGCTGGGTCACAGTTTGGTCAATGACCCCTTGCAGGAGACCATGGTTGACGGGGAGCAAAAGGGAATCAGGCTGACCAACTTGGAACCCAGATCTGTCTACCGGATTTGCGTGGATCCATTGGATGCTTTCAATAATTACAGCCCGGGAGATGGTACCATTTGCTCTGAAGTGATGACAAAGTCCGCTTCATTTGACTCAAATGAGAATGCAGCGGGGCCTGAACAGGCTAGCCAGCAGGATCTCAGTTCCTCTATCCTGCTGGCCGGCCTGATCGGAGGGGCGGTCCTCATCGTTCTGGTGGTGCTGTTGAGCATATTCTGCTGGCACATGCACAAGAAGGGAAGGTCAGCCTCGTCCAAATGGAAATACAACCGTGGAAGGAGAAAAGATGACTATTGTGAGGCGGGGACAAAAAAGGACAACTCCATCCTTGAAATGACCGAGACTAGCTTTCAGATAGTTTCTTTGAACAACGAACAGCTCCTTAAAGGGGACTTCCAGATCCAACCCATTTACACTCCCAATGGAAGCATTGGCTACAGAGACTGCCACATGGCCAACAACAGCACAGAATATTACAAGAATAGTGTTCCAGAGTCTAACCCTTGCCATACATGATGGTTTTCAAAAAAAAGGTATCATCCTTTGTATTCTAATTCAGCTTAAATACACTGTATAGTATATATTTCAAAGAGGAACTGTAAATGATGTAATTTATACTCTTATCAGTGATATCGCCTTCTTTTATATCCCCCAGTAAAGCGCAAAAATGATTTATGATTTACTAGTTTCTCCTGTTGTATTACTACTGCAGAGACAGCCTTATGAAAACACACCTCTCAATCCCCTCATAGACAACGTCCGAGTATCATGATCTCATCGACCTGGAGTGCGTATACAGATACTTGTTTACATAGATGTGCACAAAATCACAGAAAGTGCCCATAAATTCTTGGATATTTATGTAGATGTGTAAACGTAATGAAATGAAACTGATGGAGAGTGAGGGTCTTGTTGGTTGGTGTGTTTGGTTCGTGAGAGAGGAGAGTGACTGAGAAACGATTCATATTATTTATGCTTGACTTTTTTTGTTCCTTAGTTACGCCACAAGATGGCATCTTTTTTCACTTCTGACATTAATTGGCACTTTCAAGCTTGTGCATTAATCTGACACGGCATAAGCATTCGCCTGTTTGGTTTAAGTAGCCTGCACGTACCGCGCATAGAGAGAAATGTTTCCACTTGGTAAAACCATGAAGCTTAAATTAATCTGTTGACAGACATTTCTGTGCAAAAACAGGTTGATGCACAGACCTGAACTGAGTGTGCAAATGGATTGGTACAGCATTAAAATGAAATGTGTTTTGCTCTGAAAATCACAGCATCAAAAAACAAGGATAAATTGACATAGGACTTACTTTTTTGTACATTTCAGCCAGGCGCAGGTACAGCTCTTGAGAAATAAGACTGATGATAATTGTCCATTATCATTGTGCTTCTAGTTGCCTCTTGTGTACATTTTGTGTACTTACATTATAAAATTGGCCAGGTAATAGTGTCGAGAGACATTAGGCTGATAGATTCATTGTGCCACTACATCATTATCTGGTTTGAAGGCTACTCCACAGTCTAATTTCAATGGCTTTGTTTTAGCTACTGCATTACTAAACTTTTTTGTGAAAAATCAAAAAAAAAACTGAACCGGTATTGTTTCTTTGCCTTATTTTGCATCATTTCCCAACATTGATTTCCAATAATTTCAATAAACATTGCCACATTGATGACTATAATAAGGATTTTACCAGTCAATGCACTTGCCTTTAAGCAAATGCTTTTTATTCTGTGCAGTCTGGTGAATGCTGGGAGCATCTATTTTTCCCTGCAGTCTTGGTCTGTGCCTCAAGACATACTTAAAAAAAAAATACTCACTAGTAAATGTCGATCAGGTTGATGTAAAGGGCCTGAAATTGATTTTTTTGTAGCAATGGGTGAACATCATTGAGTCATCACACTTTAATAAACTGTCAAATGAATGTCTATTGATCAGTTTTGTGATCATCCTTAAGGGTGATCATGCATAACAAAGATCTAGGATGGTTTTGTTGTTTGTTTGTTTATTTTACTGGCAACTAATTTACAGGTAACTTTACAGGTAGCCATGTCATTATGTACACCCTCATAATGACACATAATGGCTTATTATCTTTATTATAATTATAATTAAAAAATAATTGTGTTACTAGGCATTGTATCTGTCTTCAACCCCCACCCATGGCAAAAAAAAACTGGTCCAACAAAATTTAAATATTAAACCCAAAGCACAAATCCTAAGAAGTTAACTTGTCACTCTGCACCACCCTCTGGTGGAGTTCTTCTTAAATATGTAAATGTAAAATGGTAAAACATAAAGCTAAAATTATGCCTTCGAATTCCATAAAACTTTTTTAGACTTTGAACATTTGGTAACACCTTATTAAAGGTTGACATTATTATGTCTACATGACACTTGCATAAGTCCTATTATAAGTTGTTATAAACTGAGGCCTGTTTGGGCAGGCATTTATATTGGTATACTGTATAACGGGTGTCATGAAAGGCTTGTCATGCAGGTGTCATGCAGTGTTAAGAATGCTACCCTATAAAGCATCATTGCAAATTCTGACTCATGTCTAGGATAAAGTGTTTACAGTTATTTGTTTTATTCGGCAGGGTGA
Source organism: Brachypetersius altus (assembly GCA_037974465.1). Lineage (NCBI taxonomy): Eukaryota > Metazoa > Chordata > Actinopteri > Characiformes > Alestidae > Brachypetersius > Brachypetersius altus. The sequence goes on along the minus strand of JBBPDB010000001.1, from coordinate 44,275,653 downwards.
AAACACGCCCCCACCCCCCCATCCCAACCCTTCACCTAACAAATAAAAACAAGCTATCAAAAGGGGCTGCCATTTCATCCCAAAGATAGGACCAGGTTACTGTTTGACGGATTGCATTATTAGTCTGGCTCCACAAAGTATGAGTAGTGTAATTTCACAGCTAATAACTCGCACACAATAAATAACACAATAAACCCCCGGCCGGCGCTTCTCATCGTGACCTTTCGCTAACGTCTCTCAGGGTCTGTGAGAGACAGTAATTAGCTATTAAATCTGCACATCTGGGTCTTCCAGCTGTGTGGTCAACTCCAAATGAGCTACAGAATCCAGCACAGTTCCGCCGCACTCTCCAGCCTGCCCTAGAGACTGACGGAAAGGCCAAGAGTGTTGGACTGCAATATTAGCTCAGTTGCCGTCTTCAGTCCAACACCCATCTGTAATCACAAACAAAACATGCTTGAGGAGCAGGCGACTGCATCTTCATTCATTTCAGTCAATTAATGTTGGAATTTCAATTTGATTGCAGATTTTAATTCCAGACGGCTGTTCCCTGCACCGGTGGTTAATAGGTTTTATAGCAGCGTCGCAGGTTTTTCTTTTCTTTTTTCTTTTTTCTCAGGAGCTTCGTGTTTCAGATGGGCCTCTGTGGATGATCAATTAAAGTTTAGATTGTCGTGAAAGTAGCTGGTGTCACCATAGTTCATTTACTACTGACAGCGAGTGAGGTATCATAGGCAGGCTGCATGTGCAGAGCATGCATTTAAAAAGACACTGTTGTGGCAGATGGATGTGTGTGGGCAGCTGGGATATTCATTTCAAACTGCTGGAGGGGCATGGCGGGGTGAGGCATGAAATCTGTGTCACAATGGGTCTGCGCCTCACCCTTGGGTGAAAGAAACAGAAGGGCTGCGCTGCAGTAAATTGAATATACGCACTGTAAAACATGCCGGTAGGAAAGATGTAGCCGAGTGAAAAATTTAGCACACCTCACCTATTGTGAAAAGCCCGGTAACATCAAAAGACTCATGAAACCAACATTTATCCCTTAAACGCCTTGATGTGGATCGTTAAGCCCGGTGCCGTTGACCACAGTGCCATTCTCTGAAGATATAGCTCAAAAGAGATGGTCAGGGTCTGCAGCCCAGGTCATCAATAAATGTCAAGGCTGGTAATTAGTCATTGAAACTACGTACTAACCTGCGGCAGCCAAGGACCGTGCTAATATTGATACGCTTCCCTTCAGGTCTGTGCTCGGGAACAATGCCGGCCAGGGCCAGCACATATAGATCTCTCTGCCTATGTCTCAACCCGATACGCATCTAGCTTTATGGTCAACCTCCACAACAACAGAAGATATTGTCGAGCTGTCTCGTCCACGCACAGCTGAATATCGATCACCCCAGTGCTCTACAGAATTATGAAAAATGGACTGGATTTGAAAACAACTGCATGCCCTTCTCTGGCATTGCCTCTCACAAGAACAAAAACAAAAACAAAATCTTTTCTGAAGCTAGAGCAAATCCCTTCGGTAACTCTGATCTTGGACCAGATGAAGATGGAGTGTTGGTAAATATTTAATGAGCTCAAGCAAAAGCAGAGGAATTACAGAAACAAGATACGACAAAAACAAGTAGGTACTTTTTGAGCCTAGAGTGGTGCCATGATAATAAAGCAGTGTCAGAACGACATGTCCTACAGTTGTTGCAGTGAAAGTGCTCTACGTGTACCGGTACTCCTCTGTGTCTGTAGAAATGTGAACATAACATGTAATTACTGTAACATGTCTTGAAGGTTATGGCTTTAATGTTCTTTCAAAAGCATAACATTAACACAATACACATTCTTGCATCACTCCCATTAGTACACATTAACAGACCTGCCAGGATATCACTCTATACACACTAACAGATTCTAAATGGTTCTTTAGAGCAATGCATTTGGAAAAAACATCTCTAATGCCCTGAAGAAATATGTAATAAATGTGTTTTTAATCAATTGTTTCTGTGAATGAAGTGTCGAGGATTGTTTTTAAAGTTTAAAGAGCCTCCAAATTATGTGAAAGCTCTATAGCAATCAAATATTTCTAACTAGAATCTACTCCATGGCATGCATCACTCAGGAAGCATTATTTTTAACAGGGTTAAGAATGCATCATGAGAAAGTTGAAAGAAGAGAAACTACAACGTTGTAACAAAAAAAAGATGTGATGCAAAACACATTTTATTGAAATTGCATTCCACTCATATTATTTAAGGGTATGAACAACATGTCAGACATTTCAGTCAATGGGCAGGGGACAAATGACAGTCCTGTGATAATCTATGGGGCTTCTAGCCACAGATAGCACATGATACTGCTGCAAACCAAAATTTCTTTAGTCTTTATGTCCAGGTAGGTTGACGTTTTACATTTTTCTAATTTGCTGCAGTGAATTTGCTACACCATAATTAGTCTTCTCAGTTCTGAACCCTGAAAGTGAACAAGACTAGATCAGAAATATGGACAAAAATCCAAATGGGGAAATATTTCTATCCAAGCTAAAAAAAAACAAGGCAGTGCCTCTTAATGTAAATTGAATTTTAGAGTACAGTGGGCACACTTTATATTTGAGTAAGCCTCTCAAATCAGGGGGTTCTTTAGCTCATGCTCGGATGCTTTCACTTGCTCCCTGTAGTCTGAAGATGATCCCTGTATGGGTGCAGTGCTAATGTCAAAGCTTGTTTCATCCTGATGGCAAGCTGTTTATCACCTGTTCCCAGGACCTAAGTGACAGTCATGTTGCTACACCGCCCAGTGTGCTTAGTCTGCAAATAGCACAACACGAGCACAATAAACCTTTCTTGCATCACTTCTGTGATTACATAGTAATAAATCAGCCATGTTGCTAGACTGCAGAGTGCAGAAATAAGAATCTAAGATGAAGCACACAAAGGAACACTGCATTGTTTGATTTAAAAAAAAAAAAAATCAAATTTATAGAATTTCCCATTGCCCAACAAGTTTGGTCAGCCAAGATACATTTGGTAGCTGAACTTTGAAGTGGAGCGAAAGCGGAGGCTATAGTCTGAGATGTCATACATTGTCAAAAACAACGTATGCAAGTCTATTTAAAAGGACTTGGCAATCTCAACACAGTTTAAAGTGAGTATGTGTTGACTATGAGTTTCCATTACTTTGCTACATTAGCCTAGCTTCAATGTACAACAAACGCTCAAACATCAAACACCAAACATTGTGTAAGGAAGAATTGGCAGTAAACTGGGTTTTTGGATGAAGCCATTTTAAAGTCCATGAAATCAATGTGACTAAGCAAGAGGGCACCATCACACAGAGAACTGCCTGAAGAAAACCTAAAAAAAATAAAAAAATACTTGAACCTGCTTATTAAGGTGCGTGTTTTCCGCTGAGCGAGGCATCGATGGAATAAACCACTGGGTCAAGTCGATTGATCTGTTATTTAAATGTACGCTCACTCCCACGTTCAGACAGGACCGTCGGATAGCTCTGGGAGAGAACTGCATATTTACTGATTCATTAGACTTAAATCTCACACATTATTGAAGTGGAGGTTGATGATGTGGAGCTTACATGGTATCCCACAGCCCGCATATGAGCACTTCTGTCTAATGACTTGCTGATGCATGTTTAATTGCTAATGAATGAGCCAAGGAGCTTGTGGTCGTTTTGGGTAACTCTCTTTGTTGGCACTGGAGGGAAGGGAAAAAGAAGATAGCACCAAGAATTACCCTTTCCTATAACAGCCTTACAAGACAAATATTAGAAGTGAAAAACCCCAACAATTTATATTACAAATGTCTCCAAAACTGTAGGACCACAATCAAGTAATGACATTTTGATGTTAGCATATTGGCCCTTCTGTAAAGCTGCAGGAAACATCGGTAGGCGTTGGGCGCCTCGGCCTACTTGCTCACGGCCAGTGTATAATTATCTTTTTTCATCTTCTCCGAGATATTATCTAAAAACCCACAGAGATAGATTTGAATTTTAAGCAAATTTAATGGTTGTTTTTGATCTGTGTACTTCTGGCCTGAGGTCTGTTGCAATTTGTCATTCCTTTGAAGATGAGTGGTCTAGAGTCGATGCATATCAAACTTTTTAGAAATATTCAGAAATATTGGTGTCAAATGTCAAACCACTTATAAACAAGACAAGTAAAAATCATCAAACAGGCATGAGGGTAGTGCGATAATCCTGTTGTGCCCCTGTGTGAGTGTAAGTTTGGCCTGTCATTTAAGCTGCTATTATTTTTTGTTTTAGACTTTTAGAATCATCTGTTTGCATCACAATAGAATTTAAATAAGGGGCATATGTTGAGGTCAACACATAAAAAAAAGAAAAGAAAGCAGAAGACGTACTGAGGCATGTTATGGGTTTACCAAAAACTGTAATTTCTTATTCTGTCCGTGTGTTGTTTTGACAGCAAGGAGCAAAAGAGCAAATCGGCTAATGCGGCTAATTTGCTTTAATTGTACTTATATCTGCACGCAATCAGCTGTTCATTTAATTGTAATTAAACTGTTTATTTATTATATAATGGCAATTATTTATATGAAAATTATCTGTCATCTCCAAATTTTAGATCGAGTCAAGCCTAACATAACATTAAATACAGTAACATTTTTTGCTATGGAAAAGTAAATAAATAAGGAAAAGTGTTAAATATGTAAAATATACATTCTGCATTAGGAGCTTGCACTTTTAACATTATTATGTTTTGTTTCAGTGCCACAAAGCATGGAAAAATGTTTAGTTTAAACTTCAGTATACCCGATTGTATTAGTATACAACAGTATATGATTATGATAAAAATGAACACAAATATGATGCAGTTCAAAAGTTTACTTTTTCAGTGTGCAACAAGTGGCAATAATTCATATTTCATATTATGTTTATAGTATATAAGTTATACTGCATTATTACCTGCATTAACAGAAACATCTGACGCTTGGATAATGTAGGCGTGCAGTTTGTACATGGACTCTTAGGCAAAACCTTAGACACTAAATATGTTGATTAACTGAGATTTCGGGTAAGAATTCAGAAAAATGTTTGGGTAAAATTCAGAAAACAGTTGCATGCATATTTTGCTTTTTACTGCTTTTTTATATGATACTAAAAGCTGGCAGCTTATTTCAATAGTGGAACCCTTTTCAGTCCTATGGAAAGCTTTTGAGAACGTGAAGCCTGCGTTTTGCAAGCAGGACTTTTAGCAGCTTCATGGAGGTTGAAGCAAAGTATCATCAAGTAATCTGACTCCAAAATACCACCCAGCCATCCTGTACCCTGCTATTACATCTCTGTTTATATTCTCCATAAACATCACATAATGTGAGTGTCTGGAGCTTTGCGTCATGTTGTAATGATCCAGAGGTGCACCATGATTCATCAGAGGTGTAGAAAAAAACACATCATCTTATCACGGATAACATTCATTTATAAAAATTTTAAAAGGAATTTGATTCTGTAATGAGTTTAGATGTTGGCAGTCCTGAATGCACCACGCTACCGCCGCTGGGGTGGCGGTAGCTCGGTGGGTAGGATACTTGCCTCCGGACCAAGAGGTCACAGGTTCGAATCCTACCTCCAGCATACCACCACTGGGTCCCTGAGCAAGACCCTTAACCCCAAGTTGCTCCAGTGAGACTGCCCCCTGTAGTAACGGAATGTAGGTCGCTTTGGATAAAAGCTTCTGATAAATGCCATAAAACCAATAAGTAACACAGACAGGCTTCAGCACGTTTGTGTGTTGAGCAGGTGTTTGTGATTTGGAGTTGGGGGGAGTTGGAAAAGTGCGGGTTTGCTTTCATTTAACATCAGGTAAACTAAAGATAAAGCCTATTCAACTCGATTTCAAGTGTTACCAATGGGTAATATCATTCAAGTATTTAATTGGGAGTTAATTTTCTCAGAGGAAATCATTCTATGGGTGACTGTCTAATGTAAATAACTGGTACTGGTTCTAATTGTAATTCTTACTGCTAAAAAAAGAAATAAAATGCAACATTTGGCTACACTTCTAAGGGCTAAATAACCATAATGCCACAAAACACCCTCTATCATAGAATAGTAGAACTATTTAAACATTTAAAGTGTTTGGATGGCTGTACATATATGCATATATACACACTTTAATAAAGAATCAATGAAGAACGGGGTGCAAAAATATAATGTCTAGTCCAAAAATAGAAATAGAGTTTCTTTTAGAGAACTAACATCTGACCCCATTGCTTGTGTGGAATTTGAGTCTTATGCAATTTTTCAATTCATGTATTTAAATGTCAGATCTGGAAAATGTCTTCTCTGAAAGCAGCTGCATAATGAAATCTGTGCAAATATGTAAGTGAAAGTGTAACTTTGGGCCAGAGTACACAAAAAGGATGTAAATCATTTGTTGTGGACTGATCAGTCTTTCATCTTTTCCCTGTCTAACAGATTGTTACTTTCTCCAGTCACTTCAAAGAGACCACCACCCCCCACCCCCAAGACCCTCCCTGCCTCTCCATTTCCCCTTCACTCTCCAACTCAGAAAGAGAGAGCGAGTGAGAGTGAGAGAAAGAGAGAGAGAGAGAGAGAGAGAGAGAGCAAGAATCCCTCTGAGCTTTAATGTGGACTAGAGACCCTCTCAATGCTGCCTGTCTGACTGTAATAACTCCAGTCCCTCTATTTCTGTATAATATTCATCACTGCTTCCAGTTAATGAGAAATCTACAGGACGATGTCTGACAAGTAATTTACATCAATCAAATCAACAACGAACAGAGCTATTGCCCTTGCCTCCCTGTTGATATATATATATATTTCTCATTAATGATGCTGCACATAGTAAAACCCATAATACCCACAATAATGAAACTGAATATATATTTTAGTAGTTAAAGTAGAATAAATTGTGAATGACTTCAAACAAATTTCAAATCGCCTGCTGACATTTCTATATGCACGAAAAGAAAAGAAGAGAGAAGAAAATGGCACTCACACACGAGTCAAATTACATGACTGTCTTCAAATTTCAAGTTCAGTGAAGTTCATATAATAAATAAATGAATGTAAGACACAGCTTTTATGTCCCTCTAAATCATTATTAGAAACTTAGTTAGTTAAAAACAGAGTTAACAGAGATCTCTGAAAACAGTTTGTATAACAGGTCACAACAAATGATATGAGATTGGTTATATTCAATGTGAGTTAAGGAATAGCTTAATAAACATGTTAATATGGCTTAATAATCCTTTCAGCAACTTAATGATAAGTGATGCCTATTTGTGTTCATTTTGTTTCATTAGCATGAGCATTTTCTAATGAACCATTACTTTAACGTGTGACTATGATGTAAAAGGCACTATTCATGAGGCTTAGGTGTCAATAATAGACACTCTGCAACCAATATGATCAAAATAGTTTTAAACTCTTATTTATAATTGAACACTCCATGTCTATTAGGTTAAGTTCACACAGTGCCCAGGCTCTAATGGGTCATAAAGCTAAAATGAACCAATTCACTGAACCCAGTGATGGCCCTAAATCCATTTTATCCCAAGACTATAGTGAATTAAGAAAGCTGAGGATTAATCTAAATGATGAGAATTGATTGAGGCAACGCACCCTCAAACAGCCTTGGAAGAATTAAACCAGGAGGAAATGTGACTGAAATACAGAGTGCAGAGTGAGAGAGAGAGAGAGAGAGAGAGAGAGAGAATGATATAAATAGAAATAGATATATAGATTGATAAATAGACAGATAGACAGCTACACTATGTGGACAAAAGTATTGGGACGCCTAAATTACACCAACAGGAACTTGACATTGTTCCTTAATGACATTGCATTCAAATACATATACTTTAAGGCATTTATGAGGTCAATGAAACGAGAATGCCTGGCTCACAATCTCTGTTCATTCCAAATGGGGTTTTTCCACACAGAACTCATGCAACCATGTCTTTATGGACCTTACTTTGTGCACTGGGACACAGTCATACTCGAATAGAAAAGGTTCCTGCCCAAACTGTGTCCACAAAGTTGGAAGCATGGCGCTGGTATGCTGAAGCATTAACATTGACCTTCACTAGAATTAAGGGGCCTAGCACAGACTGTGAAAAAGGTATTTCCTAATACTTTTGTCCATACAGTGTAGATAGATAAACAGACAGACAGATAGATAGATAGATGGATGGATAGATAGATGGATGGATAGACGGATGGATGGATAGACGGATGGACGGACAGACAGACAGACAGACAGACAGACAGACAGACAGACAGATAGACAGATAAACAGATTTTAATATTTTAACTGGACTCTAGCATAACATTGCTCCAGTGTGGTCTTTTTATCAGCCTCTTATCTGTAATAGACCTGGGCACAGCAAAAAACAATACATTATATGCTACACAGTTCTTGCCTGCAAGGATGCTTTTAAAGCTAACAGTTAGATTTTAGAGTCAGATTTTAATACTAAACTGACCTTTCATGTATTCTTCTCAAAATTATTCAGTGCTACATGAGCAAAAGAAAGATCAGAGCGCTTTCCTGATGTCGCCGAGCTCAAGCTGTGTTTGATTTCAGCCCAAATGAAAGGTTGAGGAATACGTTTGTGCAATCTCCCCAATCGGATTACCCATCCGGTTCCAGCTTTCAGCACCCACAGGAGCCAAGTGACAGCTACATCTGAGCTCAGCTTTATAATTTTTAATGCATATGCAGCCTGCTGCACAGATAAAAAAAAATGTCACGTTCTACCTCAGAGCCGATTTCTCATCACCCGTAAGTTTAAATGCTGCTACTCTGAATGTTTCCAGCTGTCGCTGCAGCTTCTTTCCCTTTCCATGGGATGAAAACATGGGTAGGGCATGAAATGATGAGAGCTTTAAACTGAAGGCCATGCTGAGTGCTATCACAACAATCACAAGGTCAAATCTGATGCACACTAAGGTTGACTTGAATGTCAATATACAGGACTGTACTGAGAGTGAATGCTGTGTAACTCTTTAAAACTCTACTATTTATTAAAAAACTATTTTTAAAAAAAACATTGATAAAATAAGTGTTTAGATACAAAAATGTGAAGCTGGCCATGTAGCATTGTAAAACACAGCATTCTGGATCTGGATATGATTACAGTATGTGGTGAGATGGTTAAGTTTTCCTATGTTAATAATACACACTGAGACAGGATTACCATTCTGATTGTGAGGCTGAATTTGGGTTTTTGGCTCATGAATTAGGCTAAGTTAGTTCAATATTGGCTGGCTTGCTACATGCTGCGCATTTGACGCATACCATGAAGCATAAAACACAAACCACACATATTAGGCAAGCTTGTTTTGAACTAGAAGCATCTGGCACGGCTGACAAAGCGGAACCATTTCCCAGTGTGTTTTTTTTTTTTGTCCTCAAGTGATACGAGAAATAGCATAAGGGTGCTTCTATGATACAAGCAAAGCATGAATGCACACTGTGTGTGCTTCTGTGCTTGACAGCTTTGACTTACCTTGATGTGTACTGCAAGTGTCGCCATGTTTTTTCTGGGGTTTTGAGATATGCAATATGTTGTGAGAAGACATATCAGTATACAGATTATAACAAACACAATTTGGGCACTAAAAATATTTTTATGAACTTATTTATTGAAATGTTTGTGCTAATTTGTCTACGCTAATTTGTCTTTGTGCGAGGGCTAGCATCGCTGATGAGTTGCCACATCACACGCCACCAAACAAAGAAAACGTTTAGTTTATATGTTAAAAAATGAACGTTTTACTTTCATGCATTTGACCATGTTTAAATGTCAGTACTTACTTTCAATCAAGGGTATTTTTGACTACATACTTTTGACTCTGATTTGATGTATCAGAGTAATGAAATTTTGACTTTAAAAACAGTACCACCAACGAGACTTGCGTCACACTTGGGGCTAAAAGAACAGGACTGGACATGGTTAGTAAAGTGATGGCATCTCTGCTTGGCCACTGACATTCTTAAGGGCTTCTGGGCAGAGACAGCACATGACACGACTGCACAAGACAACTATAAGGCACATCCAGATGGGCCTCTGAGGTGGATTTGCCTAATGAGTAATTTCCGTTCCTATTCTGTGCCCTGAAAGTAAACAAGATTATATGTTAAATGTTAGCACATCCACCAAATGTACTCAGGCCTGAATCGGTAAAAGTTATGCCTCTTAATACATACATATTAATATAGATTGTATTTTAGAGCTCAGCGATCACACTTTATATTTGAGTAAGCCTCTCAAATCAGGGGGTTCTTTAGCTCGTGCTCAGATGCTTTCACTTGCTCCCTGTAGTCTGAAGATGATCCCTGTATGGGTGCAGTGCTAATGTCAAAGCTTGTTTCATCCTGATGGCAAGCTGTTTATCACCTGTTTCCAGGACCTAAGTGACAGTTGTGTCGCTACACCGCCCAGCGCGCTTAGTCTGCAAATGGTATTTGCAGTGGATTACGCTGATACACCTCGTTTGGGTAATGCGGTTGATTTTCCTCAGAAAGCTCTTGCTGGTGTCAGGAGGCTTTAAGTAGTAAATTCTCCACAGTGTGAGTGGCAGAGAGTGCCCTTGGGGATTTGCACGGGTGGGAGGTCAGTCGTTTAGCTCCATCACCCCAAGGTCCTGAAAACTCGTCAGGATACACACTAATAAACCCGTGTAAACACCCCTGACCTGCCTCCTAACCTCCTCAAAATACTGGGGCAGAGCATGAGCAAACGACTATTCACCTTCAGAGGCCTAGATTTATTGTTGGGTTTTGCCATGAATTCAATTTACATCTTACAATTACACATTGATTAAAAAGCTAATTACGCATTTAATTACACTCTCTTTACATTGTTTTAATTTGTAGTCCCTGTCTAGAGTCTAAGCCTGCAAAACAAGACGTACTCTCAACTTTTTTTCATCAAATTTGTTTGTAATAATAATAATTTGTTTGTATAATATGTGGTATGTCTAGAAACTGCACTTTCTGCACAGTTAGCAATGAGTAAGAAATATTTAAGGAAAATATAAGAAAAGGTGATTCAGTGTGTATGCCATGGGGTGTCTTGGGTAGGTTGTCTACGAAAATTGGGACTGAACTGACAGAGATGTGCCTGATCTATCAAGTTTGAAAGTGGTGTAATGACACATGCATGCATGTAAAATCAATTCTTCCAGTTCTTATGTAATGCCTCTCAAATCATGTAAAATTACAGTTAGATCACTGGTTAAAGTAGTACTGAATGCAGGGTCTTTAGGGTTTAATTTTGAGCCATAAGCCTATCTAATACTGGCTCTGACTGCTTGTTTGTTTACAGGTTTTTTGTGTAGTGTCTGAAACTCTTATCTCAACAACTCAGCTTTGCACAGCTGTGTTTGCTTTTGAGCAAAAATTAATGCCATGGTAGAAATTGAGCATGTGTGTGAACTAAACCGATAAGATAAACCATGCAGCTGACAAAATTAGGGCTAGCCAGTCCAAACAGCAGAAAATGCAACTGTGCTATGGCTATGTTTTAACCATAAGATGACATGAGACAGCTGAACTGTAAGCATTTTCTAAGATTTACTTCAATATCATCTGTATGTCATCTTCACTAGCTGCAATACCTGATCCATAGTGATCCTTAGATTTCCTAAGTGACCATTTAATCACATCAACACTACCTTTAAATACATGAAAACTATACATCTATACACCAAATTGCCCAACTTTAAGAAAGAAAACAAAGGGCATCTCTCTTGAAGAAACATATCAAAAAGACAATTAAAGCAGCACACCCCGTATCCCAGAGAAATAAGAGATGAAGTTGAGCAGCAAGAGAAAATTGGACGGATGACTCCCTCAGGGTCCTGCCGGAAATAAAATACTGATGGTCTAAATCAATTTGATGTCAACAAATCCAACAAAGAAAGAAAAGCTTTGAGAATCTTGGAGTGGAGCCTTCCTTCAGACACCCTGACTGACACCTGTCTGACAGATGATTGTCAAGTACAGTTCCAGAAAAAGCAGCATCACTCATATCACTGTAGAGTTGTTCAATATATGTTTATCAGTATCACAATATGCACAATACTTTAATTGTTTTTGTAATTCTGATACCCATTTCTACACACACACAAACACACACACACACACACACATATATATATATCTATATATGTATAGAGAGAGAGAGAGAGAGAGAGAGAGAGAGAGAGAGAGAGAGAGAGAGAGAGAGATTTAACTAAGCAAATAGGTAAGGGCCTCCCATTGGATAATTACAGCATGGATGATTATCTTTCAGCTGGCAACAAGTTATTTAACCCTAATAGTGAGTAGCTTCTCACTTCTTAAACAATGAAGAAATGTGATTTGAAAACAATGTTGAATGATCGGGATTGGCGAACACTTTGGTGAAACCACGTGTGGTGAAACCAAATTGTAAAAAAACAACAACAGAAGGCTATGCCTAATAGTAAAGGTAAGAGCATTTCCACATGCACAATGCGAAGGGAACTCAAGGGTTTGGGAGTAAAAGGCTGCGTAGCTTTAAGAAAATCACTTATCAGTGAAGGTAATCGAAAAAAAGATTTCAATTGGCTAGGGAGCATAAATACTGGACTCTGGAGCATTGGAAGAAAGTCATGTGGTCCAGATTTACCCTGTTCCAGAGTGATGGGCACATCAGGGTAAGAAGAGAGGCAGATGAAGTGATGCACCCTTCATGCCTAGTGCCTATTGTACAAGTCTGTAGGGGCAGTGCTATGATCTGAGGTTGCTACACTTAGTCAGGTCTAGGTTCAGCAATGTTATGTGCCCAAAGAATGATGTCAGTTAACCACCTGAATAAGCAGTGGATTTTTTCTTCCCTGATGGCACGACAAGATGTCAATGCCAGGATTCATCAGACTCAAACTGTGAAAGAGTAGTTCAAGGATTGGCCACCACAGAGTCCAGAGCCTAACCCCACTGAGAATCTTTGGGATGTGCTGGAGAAGTCTATGCGCAGCATCATCACTACAAGAGCCTGGCGACAAATGAATACAACTCTGAAATAAATGTGACACTACGGAAGCTTATCAAAACGATGCTACAGCAAATGCGTACCATAATCAAAGCTATCAAAGGTGGTCCATTGAAATATTAGAGTAAGATTAAAGGCAGTGCATACATATATATATCTGATAATGGGATGAAAATGGAGGATGCCATTGTTTTGTTGTCAGTGGGGGAAAATGAATGGCATTTTCCACAGTCATCACACCCTGTGGTAAACAACAACATTCAAAAGCAGATATGTTTCCTTATAGGTACATATTTTCCCTCATGCTTCTGAATCGCACCATTAAATTGTCAAAATATTGCTACACATACACTACAACTAAGCTAGCACAGTGCAATTAGCTGTCTTTTAAGTTAAAAGCAAAGTTACTACTATTCAAAAGTCGTATTATATTATAGCACCAGGTGCTTCAACTGTAGTCAACTTGTCCCAAAACTTGGCAGTCTTGTTAGGTTTCATTTAATTCACAAGAGCGCAGCAGTATTCTATTCTGACTCCATAATTAATTCATAGTTGAAATAACACCATGATATTTTGGGGACAAATGAAGGTAGGGGAAAATATATTGGTGTTGGAACTCATTAACCACAGAGCAGGGGGCGATTTTCAAAACCATTTTTTTCCCATAGACACAAATGCCTCAGAAGCACAGCTCATCTACAAAACAGAGATCTATTCTCAGAGGTGTACATGCAAATGAGCCCTCTTACCTATTGTTGTGAGCATCCTGACCAATCACGGTTCCAGATGAATGTCCCTGCCGGTGTTTTGATGAATCTAGGTACTGATGCAATCCAACAAAAGTAAATTATTTTCCTCACAATAGTGCGGGCCAATCTTTACCAATACCACCGCTGAATCGCAGGTGGGTTTTTTTATGTTTTACAAAGCATATCACATCTGCAATACACAACAGTATAATCACAAGAGTGGTCTTCTGGACTTACATTACCCTTTATAAAGAATATTTTTGTGATGTTTTAGAAAACAGATTAGCATCGTTCTTTCATGTGGTATGTATAAAATAGTGGCCTACATATAAATGGACTTCATATACAAGCATGTGGCCATATGGCCTTACAGTCTCTTCACAGCCAAGATGCCACTCATACCGGGCACAGCTGCTGTGAGGACTGGAGTCTGCACTTTAGACTGGATGCGTGCAGAAAAACAGAGTTACATATTCAGCTGAATCATTTCCACAATCTAGTTTGGAACTAATAGAGAATACTTCACCTAAGAGACGTAGAAAAACATCTCCAACATCTCCCTGTGTCTCAATGTACCCATATTCATGGCATATAATCACACCTGCCAGCACATTTTACCTATACTTTCAGAACTGTTGATCTCGTCAATTGTCATTACAGTGTTAATTTCCCTTGAGTCCACCCCATAAATTGCATGTCACTGCACGGAGCTACATTTAAATAGGCCATCAAACATTAACTACAAACAGTAAAGCAGGTTTTACCCGCGTGAAATCTTCCGAGAGCTATTGCACTGCATCTTGCTTGTCACTATTTTAAGAATCAGAACATCTCTCATTTCTTTAATCTTAAAATATAAAAAAGATACAGAGGCTTTTGAGTACCTTGCTATCGTGCAGACATAGCCGTGCGGTGCAAAATCCCCAAAAGAGCAACAGATACTTAATTGCTTTTGTAAACGGTATGGGGATATGGGGCTTTAGGGATTTGCAGCCATGACAGCATCAGAATTAGGAAAAAAAACTCAACTACAGTGTGAGATAATAGAATTAACAACTAAAACATGGTGCCTGTTTAGAGAGAATTAACAAAGAAGCAAATTAACATGGTGTACATTAAACTGAACTGATGAAGAAGGGGACCAACAAAAACACTTCATAAAACCAACAGCAGATGTGCTGGACTTGTTCAATTGAAGTAGATATAAAAGCAAGTCATTTTGCAATTTAACACAAGAAATATGGGAAAAACAAAACACCCTGCAATTTTTGGGATCACCGTTGCGATTTCTGTTGAATAATATTCAATTATTATTATGATGATGTTATTCAAGCGTTCATTAGGATAAGGGATCACCTAAATCTGCCTACCACTTCCAAAATAAAAATGAGAAAATAATAGAGGTGAAAGGAATTACAACTATTATTTGAAACTTTGCCTCAGAAAAAGAATGAACCCACCTAAGGTTCCCAGTCTGGACTGAGGGAGGAGATGATTGATTCTTTGCCTGGGACCACTTGGAGGAGTCAAATGACTGCTTTATGTTCGCGGAGTACAATAATTCACTCCGAAATTGAAATATGTCATCCATCAAACAGTTCCTTAATTTCCCTCTGGAAATAATGAGCCCCCTCATTATTTAATGTAACTTGCCAGGCCAGAGCTGAGTGCGAGACATGCGTGTTTATCAGATTTCTGTACTGCATTGATTGGTGCTGGAGGCATCTTCACTCATTTCAGAGCTGAATGAAAGGAAGCAAAACTCCTGCCACGGCTGCTGTCTGCGCCAAACACACCAGCCGAGATTCATAGGTTGTCTCTCAGGGCATGGCAAGTACACAAATCTTGTAAATTAAAGCATTGTTATGGCATGGCCCACTTCTGGTCTCTGATGCATGGTGCCCTTTTCTACTGAGAGACGTAAAGGCCACACTGCTAAAAACAAACTTAAGACTCAGTTTTAGCGAGGTACAAGTAAGGGCTATTTACAGCGAGCAGAGTTAGATGTTTCTGAACAGAAGCCAAGGTGCATAAAAGCCATCCCATGCTGCTTACCTTTGATACAGACAGACAAGACAATACAAGCACAATTTTGGGGCTGTTTGACATAATTAGGTTTTCATGAACAACGCCAACAGCTTTGAAATCCCCTTCTTCTTATTATGTTGACTTGAGAAAGCCAACAGGATTGATCTTCTTAATCTTGTTATTATTATGTTGGCTTGATAAAGATGTCACATTGATCTTCTTTTTCAGCTTAATATTCTTCTTTCCCCTTCCAGCTTCCAAGTTGGAACCACTGGCCTTGGAGCTTCATAAAACTGCCTGAAGCTTTGCGCTATTTCAGCAGGTTGCATAAGGAGACTTTTTTTAAACTACTTGCATCTTTTGCTTAGAAGATGTTCAAGCCTACTTATAACATCCATTGGTGGAGCACCGACAGTCAGTGGTGGAGTAATAAACCAGGACTTAGAGTACAGCAGTGTAGAAATATTCATTAGTGTATTTGTATGTTAAAATATACATCGAAACTGATGTTAGTTGTCTTTTTTGCTGACCTTTCAGTTATATACTGATTCGAAGCACAATAAAACTCAACACGATAAACATAATTAATAACCAAGATATCAAAGGACATATCAATGACATATTAAAACAAACTCTATTTTTGTCTATTTTTTACAGGTGTTAGACTGTGTCTAAATCTGACAAATCAATAGATGAAAATAAACTGAAATTGCCCAAAATGGCTTGAAATGTACAACTAAGGTTAAGAGCTTTTTCACATTGTACTGTAAAGGTACCATTTGGGATGTGCAATATTTTGTTCCAGCAATGATGCTACAGTGTGAGTTACCTACTTACAGTTATCTACTTAGAATGTGACCTTATTCAACGTTTGACCACAGATCTGTCAATATAGCCATCGGGTCAGACCAATAGGTCAAACAGCCTGCAGTATAACTGACTCACTTAAGTCCTGAGTTCGCAACGGGCAATCATAAATGCGCTAATTTGATTTAAATAAAAAGAATTTACATTTACAGCCTTGACAAAAAAACTTTTCAGTGATGACAGATTCATATTGAAACAGACCTGGATTCATCAGGATGATATTCTAGGTTTTAGGTTTAATCAAGAAGAAGAAGAAGAAAAAAAAGATAAACTGCATAAATACACATATTTACACATATATAAAAATCTTCTATATAAATATTATATAAGTGTGTGTGCATGTGTGTGTAAATAAGGAATTTCACAATGAACAATGAATGAATTAATTGTGTAATTAAATAAAAAGAGATGTTAAAGTTTGAATCATTATAGTAGCACAGACTACAGTCCGACTACTCACATGCAGTATGTTACTCTGTTATGTTACACATGCTGTATGTTACTCAGTATCTGTTACGGCTGTAGCCATGTCATTCAAAGTCAGCATTTAAAGGCTCTTAAAAGTGAAACTACAGGCATCAGCTTATGCTCAGCAGTGTTTGTAGGAGACCTATGGATAAGTCAAATAGCAGCAAAACAAAACCTGCGGCAAAATATGGCATACATTCATTGGAACATGCAGTCACTGTTTCATAGTGCAAATGTTATTGAATTATTGAAAATGATAAATGAATGATGCCATTCTGCTCATTTCATCCACTCCTATAGCTATGACCAGGTCCAGCATCAGGGAGTCATTTGGTGTCCTCTGTTCTATTTTGATACCCTAAAGCTTTTTTGCATGCTTCTGTAGTAGCAGATGACAAAAAAGTAAAACCACACTTTGGGTGTCGTGTCTTAAATGTATGCCATGTTTTCCCAAAATGCTGCATTAATTATCACAGGAGAGTCCGCTTGCATCATTTGCTCCTGGCTACATTTTCCGGATGTATTCGGGATATTATTCTAGATATTATACGTGTAAAGAATTTGACTTATTTAAGTCACATTTAAATACATTCTCGAAAGCAGAGCACAGTTAAAACATACTTAGCTACACATTAACTGAACAGATGTGGGCACAGTGGTGTAGAGATAACCACACAGCTTGTGGGCAGCTATTTCCATAAAGTAATCTTGAGTGTTTTTGTATTCAGTTTTCACTGGTATCTCTGCTCTTTGTTGTACCAAGAGTTTTAATCTTTCATTTCTAAGTGTAATAAACAATGAGACGTGCAAATATAAACAAAGTTGCAACATTATAATAGAAATGATTATTGCACATGTATTAAAGGTTAAGTAATGACTAATAAGCAGTCCATAAAAGTTCATAAATAAGGTATTTGCTCTAAATGTGGCTCTCCTTGTGATTCTACCATAAATTATTGGCTTCTTTGGGCAGATCTATTGATTTTTGCCTCATATTTTCCTTACAGTCTAAGAAGACAAGCAGCCATATTCTCAAGGGTACATCTTCAGTACTTTTAGTTAGGGAATGTAATTGGACCATCTTGTGCTGTAATCCATTTTCTTTTTTCTTTTGATCTTTTGTTTCTTAATCGCTCATAATTCAGTTCTGGCAATAACAAAAAACACACTGCTTTTTAAATGAAGAAACCTTTCTTCAGGTTCACATTTGGGCAAATAAACATCATATCTACACAAAATAATGTGATTCACCTTAAACAACGAATTAACCTTCATTAGAATTGTTTGACCTTAATTAAACATCAACATCTTTATACAGCGAAACAGTAGCAGTTCTTCTCAGAAAAACAGAAAAACAGTTCTTTTTGATTCAGCTGTGCCTGAAGAGTGGCATACAGGAACTGTCGTGTTTCTCTATTTTGCATAAATCAATGAAACACACAATATTTTATTACTGTCTAATGTTGATATCTGACTTTGGATCAATGAGGAAAAGTGAAGCCCTTAGGTGTGCAAGATGAAACAGGGGAAACAGGGGAAAATATCCTGATATTCCACGTGTCTATAATCATGTCAAGATTTAATTGGCAATCATTGCATCATGTTGACGGATGAGACCTATCCGACTGCTACTCCGAGTTGAGTGAGGGACGTTTGGCGCGGTGAGAGAGAGGAGGTGGGAAAATGTACTGACCTTGGAGAAGGTAAAATCAAAGCACCTTCATTTCAGTGTTCCATTCAGTCGGTCTATTGTTTGCCATCCAGATATCTATCTACAATTAAAATGTCTCTCCTTTCACACATGGGGTGAGAAACAAAGGCTCTATCGTTTGAAAGTCTAATAGCAGAATTTTAAACGATTCACTTAGCTTCTGTCAGATAACCGTTTAACAGGGCAGAGTCCTGATATAGTTTAAATAGCTCATTCAGTGAAGAATAGCCTATATGGGAGAACTCAGATGTAAAATGTCACTATTAAATCCACAGACTGTACCCATAAAAGATATATCCCAGGCCCACTGAAGGTGCTGTTTTCCCCTTTCAAAGCCTGTCGGGTCTTTTATGTCTCTATGTGTTGCTGAGTGAAGGTGAAAAATGGAAGGTGAGAGGGGGTCAGTCTTGGAGATGGAGTGCAGCTACTGAAGCATCGCGGCCGAATTTCCGATGAAGTTGGCGGATTGTGTGCTGCAGGGCAGCTGCAGTAATGCGGCTGGAGGGCTGCCATATTGCACACTTACATCTGTTTGGCTGGTTGTGTTATGTACACAAATGCTATTCAAAAATGTAAAAACATACAAATATACACCAAACAGAGACACTAGCTAATAGGCATGATTACCTATTACTATAATGATTACTTATTACTAGAAATTCAATTGTCAGGTTTTTTTGACTTTAGGACACTTGCATTTCTAATAGATTATCCAGTTTTTTACACTGTAAATACACAACAACAGGTTTGGCAGGTGGAGGGAGGTGCAATTTAGCATAAAAACGGAAACCTTTGGTGTAAAGCTGGCACATACAATATCCATGAGCTCAATATCAGCATCAATTTGTAAAATGTCCCTCAGCACACCCTTGCATCCATCTCAATCAATGAGGGCAACTGCCAGAGGCTCCAGACAGGGTGTCTGCTAACACTCGTCCCTGACATTCTCCTGCTGCCTGGGGTTACAGTGTCTGCCCACAAAACTGCTGAAAGCCTCTGTCAGCACTGTGTCATGTACTGGAAATCATTATTTAGGCCTCAGGGGGCAAAGCTTCTCTACACAGCACAATTAAAAGGTAAGTACACTTTCTGCTCTCCAGGGTGCAGGGCAGGTGAGGGTCAGGGATGGAGAGTGGCCCTGCTAGAGCAAAGGGCAAAAAGCCACACAGTTTTACTGCTTTATTCTTGGTACATTTTAACTCTTGCAATCAGATCCGCGGAGTCCCTGAAGATCCATCTCTTCAAGGAGCACCTTGGTGACTAATCAGTAATCTCTTTGTCTCTTATATATCATTTTCTTTATATTTCTTTACCCTCTTAACTGTTTTTCCTTACTTGTGTATTAACCTCTGACTTTCCTCTTTTGACAGGGTGTGTTAAGGTGTGTAACTTTTATAGGTACAAAAAACAAATGTAGACTATTTAAGCACTGATGTATGTTGCTCTGGATAAGAGCTTCTGCTAAATGGCGTAAATGTAAACGTACACATACACGTACATGTAAGTCTCAGATAAAAGCCAGATATGTACATCAGACGTACACAAAATTAACCAAATTATTGTAATTACTATTGTCTATTTTATAAAGTAATAAGAATATTCCTTGTAACATATAATGTACATAATTCATGACTGTGGACTCAAAGCTAACATTAAATAACTATTTAGATCATTATTACCCATGTTTATTGGATCCCATGAAAGCCTTGAATACCTTAACTCATTTAAGTAAATATACACAAATGCAAATTAGCCAAAGATAGTGATTCAGGAATGTTAAGGAAATATAGGCACTATTTCTAATTCATTATTACTATTTCATTATTTCTAAAGCAGCTCTTAAAACAGTGATAAGTGATAAAAATGACCTGGGTGCATTTCTCCAAATATCTCCAAATGTTGGAAACATACTAGGGCTATAACGATACACCAAACCAACGATTTAGCTCGCATATCGATTATTTTGGGGAAGGTGGGGGGGGAGGAAAAATGGTACTGCTTAGAGCAAGCAGGGCTGTAACAATAATGGAGGCATAAAAACTATTCAATACTGTCCCGAACTGTAACACCTGTCCTGTGATCAATATCAGAGTTCAGTTTGTTTTTCAAATTTGACCTATTCTATTATAATAAGAAGATTATACTATAATATATAATTTTTCAGGTGGAATTCGATCCTTAAATGTTTTTAAATAAATCATCATATGCAAATCTAATGCAAATTTGGAAGTGCAACCCAAATTTTATTTTGGCAAGGTCTACAAATGTAATCATTAAATTGTTAAAATTTATGTCAAAGACATTAAATACGTGTTTTCTTAGTAAACATGCACCAGCACATTATCTACTCAAATTATAAGTTTAAGGTGAAGAGAAAAAATAAAAGTAAGACTTTAACGTGAAATTTACCCTTAAAGGAACCATTTCCTTCTGGACACATATCACATATCAGGCAGTGAAGAAGAACAGGCTCAACTGCACACATCGAGTGTGATTCCCAAGAAGTGTGTGTTCCAGAAGTGTCACCTCTAAATGGTATCTCATCAATACAGACTGAAAGGCAACACCTTTACATAAGGTTTGGATCAATACTCGTGTTCCCTTAATGTATTTGTTTTCAACACAATTGTCACACACCACTTGAGGAACAGACCAATCAAAATCCAAGACAGAAGCCCCTTTTAAAACAGTGGAATTATATTATGCTTTCTTCAGTCGATATATACTGTGTACGCGCTAGAGGTCGGCCGATATTGAATTTTACCGATACCGATAGCTAGGTTGGTCCGTACTTGCTGATAACCGATTAATTAACCGATAGTTTTTAAGGAGGAAAAAATAAGTAAATTCTTAATTGGAAGTGATTCATTGTCAGCA
>JBBPDB010000001.1:44224452-44239598 GCA_037974465.1 Brachypetersius altus | reverse complement strand
ACACACACACACACACACACACACACACACACACACACACACACACACACACACACACACACACACACACACAAGAAGAAACACAAGTTTCTTCACAGTTCATTTGAGCAATGGTGATGTTTGTTGCTTGATTGGCTGATTGATTTATCTTAAAAACATTTACAGCTTGTTATTACTAATAATTCTTTTTCAGTTATAATTGCCAAAAAAAAGAGAGAAATCTAACATCTTTATGAAAATGAATTAATATACAGCCTTCTCTGAATTGGCAGTTTGTCTACAGTTCGATTTATCCAGATTACACAATCTGTTTTACTTCCACTATGCTTACGCACAGCACTAGTGTATAAATCATGGAACTAATCTCCAGCACTGCCTATACATTAGTTCAAATCCTCCATGGGACAGCAGTCTGCAAGAAAGGAGCTGAGTAGGAGGATGAGGTGGATTAAATCCAGGGTCTATGCCTCAGGTCTGGCTTTTTTTTTTTTTTTAGGAACGGGGCATGACGCAATTTAATATATGCTGAATGTTAGGCATACCAGGGCTATTCAAATCCTGCCACGGACATGTTGATAAAAACAGTCTCAAAATAATACCCCATGTTTTCAGTCGTAAAGGAGCGCTCGATAAGCCAAAGCCGTTGTGAGTTTACTGACGTGTTCAGCACCATGGACAGCAAAAAAAGCTTGTAAAACCTTATGTGAGAAATGTCTCTGACATAAATGAGCCCAAATAAAATGATTATAGGGCATAGTTCCTAGAAAAACACTGGTTAAAATAAGAGTCTGATTTACACTGGTATGAAGTGGTTTGAGCACCCCTCGTCAAATGACATGTTTTGTAAAAGACTTCTGTACAATAAATGAACAATAACATAATTTAACATATTGTGGAAAAAATGTTTAATATAAAAACTTGGCCTGGGCAAGTGTTAAAGGATATTTTATATTTTAGATATTTTCACCAAGTTGTTTAACTGAGTAAATAAAAAATACACACGAACACTCTAGTATATTCTTTGTCAAAAATGTGTTCTTATGTTCACTAAGAAAATCAACAATCCAAGCTGTTTGAACAAGGGTACATTCATACATTCTATTGGAACTACATCTGTTTAGTCACAAGCATTCACAGCAATGTCCTAACAAGTGAATGGGCTGCCATTCAGAATGTGATCTCACTTAAGGCACTTTTCCATAGGCATACAGTAACTGTGCTGTACCTAAATTGTAAAGTGATGGTCCGAAGTTGCAGCACATTTTGATTTTCCGGTGTACCTCAGCCCAGTAACCGTGTTTCTGACGCATCAACAGTGCAATTCTCTCTCCACAATTTATAGCTGGTCATCGACCTAAAACTGCATCCATGCAGTCGAACCGCTTTTGACATTGTGGTCTTTTATTATTTATAGTGTTGTTTGAGTTTTTTATCCGTCCGATGAATACCAAAAAACAGCTATGTCCTGATAGTAGTGCTACTACCTTGTCAACTTCAGAGTTGTATCTACACTGTTTGTTTTTTTTGTTTGTTTGTTTGTTCGTTTGTTATTTTGCACATAGTAAAAAACATTGGCTTCCATGTTGTGGTGACAACTTTCTGGACCAATCACAAAGTAATGATGCAGTCAGCTTGGCTGCTGCCCACTTTCAGCCCTGCCGTCAAGCAGAACTATGACAGCACGGGTGTTCAGTCTGCTACCACTGTTTCTTCAAAAACTCTTAGCATATGATTATTATATGCTAACTATACCAACTATCATGCAATATATAACTAGCTTCATCACAAAAACTGTACATGCTGGGGAACATCAGGTTTAAGTCGAGGGTTAGATTGAACAGAAACTCGTAACAGTGTAAACATATTTAAAGTTCATTTGTGTTTAACTGACCTTTAATTGAATGTAAGTTAATGACAAACTGAGTATCTGCAGAGCATATATTGTGGTCTGAGGTCATTTGCACTCATCAGACTTAAAAGAACAGAAACAAAAGCAGTCTGTGAGGTAATGAAAAAACAAATAATGGTTTTGATTAAAAAAAATCAAATAGAAACTTGTAAGACATGGTTCTATTAAACAGATTTTGGAAAGTTTTAGACAGAGAGTGCCTTTTAGAGCAACCGTGTTTTCAGTGTAAATCAATGGCATTAATACAGTTTTATTAATAAAGTTTTATTTACTACACTCTTCATTCTCCCAGGAATTTGCCACTGGTCCTCTCTCCTGCAGCACAAGCATGATCGCTCTACTGAGTGTAGGCTCATTATAATTCAGCTTTACCTTTGGTTTGTATTCTCTCAAACGCTATAGCTGGGGGCAGAGGGTGGGGGTGGGCGCGAATTGTGCACAGCACATGCAGGTGGATCAGAGATGACTTCTTTTTTTCATCACCAGTGCTGCTGACGCCTGCTGCAAAGTCAACAGCTCAACCAGCGTCACATCACACGGCTGCTGCGCATCACCTGCAGGTGCCGCCTTTTGCTCTTCAAAGCAGTTTGTGTTAAACCCCGTTTCATTACATCATCATTTTTAGCATTGCTTTTCATATTATCCTGCACTCACTGACGTGATTCATAGAGACATAAAAACAGAACACCTGCCCCAAGCAGCTTTCACTGTCATCACTTCTCTTCCACATTTTCTGACTATAAAGGGGATGTAGCAGAGAAGGCAATTAGTCGTTATCCTTACACAAGTGGTGTTTTCACTAAAAATGTTGCTGATCTCTGAATAGAAATGCCATGGATAATGTCTAAAACCTGAAGGATTTGTCTTTTTACAAGCAGTTCCCTCAACAATGGATAATAAATGAAATCCGCTCTTTTGATGCCACTGAAATCCTGAGCTAAATCATACACTTACCTGTACCTGTCTGTGTCAAACTGTTTTGCATAAAGACTTTTACTTAAATGATATCCGTAATGACAGAGAGTCTGTTCAAACCAAGGCTAGGATAATCTTCTGCTCTAGGCTCATTATACGCTGGGTTGTCATTTCTATAAACTAAGCCTCCATTACACCATCCTGTAATACCCCCCCACACACACCACCACCACCACCCTCTACAAACGGAACGAAATGAAGTCTTATATTTGCCTGTAAATCATTTCATCTCGGCCGAAACTCTATCACTGACTTCATTTGCACCTCAAGTTTTCTTCGAGGTTGTTAGGGACTTTATTCACTACCTAGGGAAAATAGAAAGGTTTCAAGGTTACTTTAAGATTTAGGATTAAGAATGATACATACATGAAAAACACGGATAAAAGCTGAATGATCAGGGAGAGGTATCTTAGAATGTGTATTAGAATAAAGGTGTTCTAGTGAATCAATTGACAATAAAAACTATATGATTTCACCCCATTTTCTGAAACATATCTTCACCACACAGTCCAGAAGCGGCTGTGAGACTAATACTGCCTACTTGTTTAGGAAAGTGAAAAAATAAATCCTGGCTCTGAAAGAGAAGGAATATCAAAAGGCAGAACCTTCTCAGATCCAGCCTGTTGTTCCTTCTCTTCATTTTCAGCAGCTGAAAGAGATTTTCAAAAGAACCTACATGCCTTACTTGGGCCATACACAGCAGGCTGAGTATAGAAAGGATGAGTCACAGCACAGATAAAGGAAGAGCTCTTGCCATCAGTGTGTTTGGATGCGCCTTGGCCCTCAATCCACTGCCTCAGAATGTGAGGCAGTATGGGGAAATCTGTCACATTAAAGCTACAGATGTATTATCAACTGTTTAATTATGTCTGTGGGTTGAACTCTGTTTTCATTTTTCAGAACAGCAGTCACACTGACATGGTAGTGGCAGACTGCTGTGTGTGGGGCTGTCAAACACTGTGGTGTTGCTGGGGGTTTTAACACAATGTCACTGGTGATTCACCGCACAAAATATGCAGCCGACAGCACCTCTGTGGTCTGAAACTGACCATTGTTGAAGAGCCAGAAGATGCATAATCGAATCTGTGCATCAAACAGTGGTACACAGTCTGTACTCCAGCAATGTGGAAGGGGTTTCTGTTAAGGCGGATGGTGAACGTTGCTCAGTTCAGTGTTCTGGTAGATGAAGACAAGACTTTAACTGGGATTTAGAGTTTAGTGAAAGGGCCGACTGCGCCCTATTAACTGTAAAATGTCTAGTGTAGTCTTAAACAGAAGAGTAAGGCATGATCTCTTGGTGATGATGTTTCTGCGGAGCTGCTCTGTTATTTGCGATTAAATGTCAAGTCTGTCTACAACACATTTCTCCAGAGTACGGGTTTCTTTCCTCCCCTTTTTTAATAACACCTAAAGTTAATTACCTTTTCAAAGTCTCCAATGCATCATGCTCTCTGCCTGTCAATAAAGCTCTAATGCACTTAATTAAGTCAGTACCGCTGGTGTGTCACCAATATCAAATTGCATAGTGAAAGGATAAAATTGCTGAATGCTGTGTGAATAAATCTGATTACAGAGTTTCGTGCTGCCTCTCTTACATCACTATCAGCACAGCTTTTGCCTCGAGTGTTATTACCCCAGTCAAGGAATTTTAGAGAATATCAGCATATTAATATCCAAATGCAGTGTACGACTCCAGCGCAATGAATTCATAGTATGGCAGAAAACAGCAGCTCTGAATTTGGCTTGACAGTTGCTCCATAAAGGGCAACTGAAATGTCAGAAATCAAATCAAAGATGAAAAACATAATAAGATGTCAAGCAATTGGCCCGAGCCCCAGCAAACGACTGCAGGCTTAGTTACATCTACAAAATATTCAGACTTTTTATTGTTGGTTGAAGCCCCTCTGTTGTACAGCAGTTTTGTGATAGGTATCCATGCTGTACTGTTTTTAACAATCCCCACAGCATCGTTATAATGGTCTGTGTAAACAGAACCAGAACCTGGTCTCCAATCTATAGAATCTGTAAACCAGACTTTAGATTGGAGAGAAAGAAAATTTAAAAATACACCCGGAAAGTGCTACCATAAGTTAACTCAAAGTAACACTAACTACATCTGAAAAGAGCTTTAGTAATACAAAATGTCACGATTGTATTATAGTAGTATATTACATTAAATTAATAGGGGAGTAATGCTCTGTGGTTATTTTGATGAGGGACCTTTCAAAAAGGCCAAACAACAAAAGGAAAGCAATGATCCATGCACAGTCTTTCAAAGATGAAATAGTTTACTGAAAGCCTCTGGAAAAGACTTTAAGCGAATATTTAAGCGAATATGTGGCAAATAATTTAGTTTTTAATTTAGTTTCTTACTGTAAGATATTGTGCAAAATGCCAATAACATCATGGCAGATTTATTAAGTATTTTCACAGTATTGTGTTCCTGGCTCCTTATTAATGAGAGTAATGTACTGATATAGAATGCCTCATTTACCAAACAGCACCACTAATTATAGAAACCTGGACTTCCTCGTGCATCTTTAACCTGATAAAATCTCTAATCACTGACCACCCAGGCAACAACAAACTGTCAGATATGTTTGGTGCCTGAAAAAAGATGTACCTGTAATATTCATGAATAGCAGCAGTACTTATAAG
The DNA here is from genome assembly GCA_037974465.1 of Brachypetersius altus. NCBI lineage: Eukaryota > Metazoa > Chordata > Actinopteri > Characiformes > Alestidae > Brachypetersius > Brachypetersius altus. Next base: position 44,234,056 of record JBBPDB010000001.1, on the reverse strand, counting down.
CACAGCCAAGATTGATGCTGCATTATGAATGACAAATTAAAGAGAAAGTACAAAAATGGGAAGCCATTAATCAACAGATGATCAATATTTTTCTTCGTGATCACTAATCATTGATTGCAAAGGCAATTACTGAGTATCTGAGACATAAGTCCTTCCTCTAACCTTGTTTGTGTGATGGAGCTTGGCTTTCTTCCAGCTATCGAACTGAAACTCATGCAAATGTGCATCTTCCCCTCGCTCACTCTTCCTCTGAGACACAATTATGACTATGCACAGATTCGGCTCTTCAGAGTCGGTGGCCGAATCGCATTGTTTGTGGCAAATTTTGTAATGATTGATCTAACAATATGAGCATTGAGTTGTCTTTAAATGGCACCCAATCGAATGGCAAGATAAGGGCCAGAAAATTAAAACTGCTGGTCAGTCTGACGCAGAAATTCATTAGTATAGTGACCTTTTCAATACCATACAGATGAGCCTCACCATTGTGATACTTAAAGTCTGCAAATCTATAGGACTGTGATTTGTGATATTTAAGATATTTTTTTTTCTAGAAAGTCAAAATAAAGCTCCCTCTGTTTACAACGAATTAAGTTTTTCATGCCATTTAAATGTTACTCAAATAAAACCACAAGTACATATTTAGCAGAGGTATGAGGTGAACATAGCATTAAAGGTCTTACAGGAATAGCTGTGGGTTTTCTTGCATAACTGTGGCTTTTGTGCCTAGATGGGAATCAAATCTCTAATTCTACTAAATTCTACACATAAAATGAATGAAAATCAGGTTAGATATAATGATTGGCTTGTTTTGAATATATACTATATGGACAAAAGTATTGGGACTAGGGATGCGAAACGAAATTCGGTACCAAATAAGAACCGATTTGAAAATATTCACTTGGTTTGTTTTTATTTCGGTTCTGTAAATTGTTTCTTAACACAAAAACGGCGGCTAACTGGCTATACCTATAGCGACTGCGTGCGTCAGTTGATGCAGTGTCCAGTTTTGCACAAGATGCTTCCTGATACGACGCTGCTACAGTATGTTTGGGCGTTTAGCCCTGCAGCCTGCCGACATACATCCATGCAAGCTGCAGCCAGCAGACACAGCAAGTGTCCAGTGGACTTTGGAACCATAGCCCGTCGTACAGCGCCAGTCGCCATATCAGAATCAGAATCGTGTTTATTGTCCGAGTATGTGAACGAACACACGCAAGTAATTTGATTCCAGTCAAGGGTGTCTCAGTTGACACTGCCAGCCATTCAGCTAGGACGTGTGGTTATCTGCCAGGCCCTGTTTTAATTGAGATTCGCAACATTTGTAAAATAAATAACTAAAATAACTCAAGCCCAAATACACATTTATTTTATGTGATGTTACTTTTTGAATGCAAATTTGCAAATTGTTTTATTGAAAACAAATCAGTCGACTGTTTGGTTTGAATCATTCTGGATTTTTTTTTGCTATTTAAACATTTGTTTTTTGTTTCTTTTTAGGTTTGTGGAATTGAAATATGGAATTGATAAGAACCAGAATCGATTAAATAGAACCTGAACCAGAACCGGAATCGAAAAATGATTCCCATCCCTAATTGGGACACACCTTTTAATGAATGAATTCAGGCGGCACCTTACTAAAAGGAATCGTACTGCTTCAGCATACCAAGACAGTTGGATAACATTTGGACAACACAGTTTGGGAAAAACCCTTTTCTTTTCCAGCATAACTGTGCCCTTAGTGCACAATGCAATGTCCATAAAGACATGACCTGCACAGAGCCCTGACCTCAACCTCATCCAACACCTTTGGGATGAACTGGAACAGATATTGAGAGCCAGGCCTTCTTGTCCAACATTAGTGCCTGACCTCATAGATGCATACATTAATGGACAGGAATTCCCACAGACACACTCTAAAAGCCTTCCAGGAAGAGTGGAAGCTGTTCTAACTGCAAAGGGGTGACAAGCTCTATATTAAAGTCTATGAATTTGAATGCAATGTCAGGCGTCCAAATGCTTTTGTCCATATAGTGTATCATTGTCATACAGAGAATTGGGTAAGAGGACATTTTGATGGGTTTTCAACTGAGAATAGCTTTGAAATAAACAGATTAATTAGAGGATAGAATGTTTTATTTTGAATTATTTTACTACTTGTACTGAATCGAAACTTTCTATTATTTTGCACTTTAATAAACAGCTTTAAGTAAACATTTGAACATTTGAAGAAGTAAATTTTTTCCATTTTCAGTATCACAATGCTGAAGTATTGATTTTTCTCTGCCATCCCTGCTAAATACTGCTACGATCCATTATAAATGACCTCTCTAAGACACAGAGGAGTAGAAGAGGGATGCTCTTCATGGTCCACAGCCTGAAAAAGACATGCAAAGGCTTTCTGTGGTAAGAGCTTTGCACACTGGCGTGGCCTCTCAGTGGCTGCCAAAGGAGATAACCTGCTGACATAGTGCAGTAAAAGTTTATAAGGGCTGAAGAGGGAGATCATATCTTTTAATTAAAGTTTCTAAAGAAAGAAATAAATAAACAAATAATGGTTAACTTAAAGTATTTTATCTTGGAGAATTTCATGGTTCGGCAAACCAATTGCATCTAAATCACCTCATGCTTAATCTGTTGTTGAAATGGTAAAAAAAAAAAAAAAAATAGGCAAATAAATAAAGTGTATCAAATACAGGTGAGGTGATGGAACATGCAGTGCGTCAAACTGAGGAAAGCAAAGAGATGAAGAGACCATTTGGATCATTCTAAATCTGGTTATTCGAAATATTCTACATGTGCGAATCCCTCATAAAGGAACATAGATAAGATGCCACAGCTCAGAAAGCAAGGTGTACTCTACAGTTTCCTTCGACAGACAACAACGGGGGGAAAAAAGAAACCTGATTGACATCAAGCTTTAATGTTGCTGTCTGACGAGTTCAAACAAGGACTCCTGTGCTTTACCTGCCAGCTCCTGGACAACGGACTTGCAACACAAGAGCCGCAAGGTGGGCCTTGTCAAAGTCAGCCCAGCAAGAGCTAAACAGAAAACTAGATCCCTTGCATCATCTTTCCGATCAACAACCTGACATGTGAGGTTGTGATGCCATATGTATGAATTTGCCCTCATTCTCAGTATACTATACTTCTATATCAGTTACACTGGTTTACCCGTCCAGTTCAAACTCCTGCTGTGATCATATATTGTGTAATACCTCATTAGTTGAGCCTCTTGACCCCCATACACTTTAAACTTTGTAGTTGCCAATGAAGAGCTACCTTTCCCCCCTATATTAACTTTCCAATGGTCCTCCTGTAAGTATGAAGTTTAAAAGCCTCCAATGGTAAACGATGTATAGTACTAAGCCAATAACCATTTAGGAATCTTTATTTTTAAAGCACAATTCGTGATTCTTTTTATTTCAAATCCCCTTCAAGCCTCTTTACTTCTGACTCCCCTCCTTCAAAGTTTAGCTTAAAGCTCTCCTCTTTCTAATGATTAATTCTGCCTCACACTCTTCTTACTCTTCTTGTTTACTCTTTTATTTAACGCTCTTTGGTTTGTTACGATTGTTGCTGTTTTTGTTTTTTAATCTTATAAATGAAGTCAATCTGAAGCATCCTTCAGAAGTAAGTATCGGAGGAGGGCATTTCACAAAGTAGAATCTCCCTGTTAACCAGATAATGCCTGTTTGCCAGAAAGTTGAATTTCTCAGTTAGCCAGAAAATGTAAGCCAGAAAAATTAGGGGATTTCCAATAAGAACATACCTCAGCTGTTTTCGAGGAAAATGCTAAACTGAGAAATCCTACAAGTTACTCAATGAAAGATGCTAATCTTAAACACACGAATCAGTTACTATGGCAACATATGCTGCTCATGTTGAAGCTCTGCTTAGCTTGGCAAACTCATTAGTTGATGTTAGTGACATAATTGCCTTCATAAAAATAGCATTTGATTAATAAAGGCAAATATGGCTTTAATTTAGAAAAAGTTGAAGGTTTATGAAAGGTATGACTTTCTCATTAGTTTCTGGCATGAAAACAGCAATTACGTAAGTTTATCACCCAAAAGGTCATCCATTAAATTAGTTATTAATTATTAAAGTTAAAATTAAATCAGCGGTTTTCTACAGACTTTTTAAAGGTTGGTCATTACTGGGGGTGTGGATTGTAATGTTTTTCTGCTTACACCAGACTCAGAATTTGCACTGAACCAGAGTTTGAGCACTTAAAGTCCAGCTGCACCTCCTAATTGTCCCACAAAGTGCAATGTCACCAGTGTGACAGTCTATTATACAATGCCTTTTTACACAGTGCATGTACAGCAGGGGATTAGATGACTGCAGGCAGAGCAAGCAGAAGATCTTTTAAAGTTAAAGAACTCATGAATGGCAGACGGCTGTGGTGGGAATTGATTCACTCTCTGGAATTAATGTGCATAGATTTTTTTATAGATGTTTATTAAATCAAGAAGTAAAGATCCTTTAGATTTTTAAACTTCTCGTTACTGATCTTGTTCCGTCTCTGGGAAGAATTAAGCTACAATTAAATGCTGCTAAATTAAATTACTCCACTTGACAATTATGCTTCCCCCCATTTTTAATAAATAATAACATGCAGTTCTAACTTCCAGCTTTACTTATTTCACCCTACATTTCCAAGCAATAAGCTTCATGAAATTCTAATATCTGCTTTCTTTAAGACAGAATGATTGTTAAGAATAAGGCGTTTACTTGTAGCTAACTGCAGTATTACTTTTCCATCCCACCCCTTCGCTGTGGTGTGAGCATGGATGAGGAGTGTTTTATTCGTTTCATTCATTCTCTTCCATTTTATGCAAATAATGCATGGGCTTAAGCAGAACACTGAACAAAAATATAATTGTAGGTCTTTCGGAGCAAACAGAATGTACTTTTCCTGCGGTTGGTCCTGCACAGTGGCTGCTGAACATTACAGGGCCTGAATTATTTCATGTTCCTTTCATGATGGAGCATTTTGGACTCAGTTTAAGCCTAAGCCTAAATTAAACACGATTTCTAATTGGAAAACACTATTGACATTGCAGTTAATCCATGCCCACAAAACTCATTTTACCAGGAAAATCAGGAGGGTCAGAACATTTCCCACCACTGGAACACTTCAGCCTCAGGCCCACTTTAAAAAGCCTTCCTGGGGAGAATAATCTTTGTCGATGTCTGAGATTACATTTCTGAAGTGATGGAGCACCTCCATTCTTTGTCCAGAGGTGCTGCTCAGCAGGTGTCGGGTCCATTACAGGGGACCTCAACCCCACCCCACCCCACCAGAGGAAGCAGTAGCAGCCTCCCCTTAGACTACAAAAATAATGTAATATAGTAAGTCATTGGTTTTCACAAATATCTATTCATATTCTGAGCAAAATGTATATATTTCCATTCTTGAATAGCTTTTATTATTTCACTTTCATTTGTTGTCTTGTGTGTTTACTTCTGAGTTAGTCTTAATCCATATTTCTTAGATTATTTTATAGATTATTATAAATTATATAATAATTGGGCCGTTATCGGCGTTAACGTGCTGCATTAATGTGAAACTCTTATTGCGCGATAAAAAAAATATCGCCGTTAATCTATTCACAAAGGGGGCTGGGTCTATACTATGCAAGCTATTATGACTTTCACCTTGATATTTTAACGCAGATTTACTCTCTTTCTCTCTGTATCTCTCTCTCTATCTCTCTCTCTCTCTCGTTCGTGACTTTTCCAGATCGCGCCCGTTTTAAACCTGTCTCGCTCTCTCCGTTTCTCTCTCTGTTGCTGTCTCTCTCTCACGCGCTCTCTCTCTCTCTCTCTCTCTCTCTGACTCTCTAGTTCGTGACTTTTCTGGAGTGTGCAGATCATGAGATTAATCTAGATTTAAAAAAATAATCTATGCCCACCCCTAATATATATATATATATATATATATATATATATATATGCTACAAAGTATTCAGGTATTAAGTAAGGATTATTTGTATTAAAATAACAATAGCCAATCAAACTTTTTAAAAATATTTCCACTTATAGCTGATGTGTCCTTTTTTCCATGTTCAACTCACTCTTTAAAAGTTGCATGCACATGTGTACGTTTTTAGCTTGAATTGGTGAGAGCAGCACCTACTTTATGAAATGCCTCCTGGGTGCATTGCATAAACTGGATAAACAACAACAACAACTAGAGATGCATTTCTATAAGAAAATGCAAAGATTACGCAACTCAAGCAATGCCCAGACTGTTTCAGAGGTGGGGGTTAACACGAATGCTTTTGGCTAAAATGCTGAATGCAAAACATTTGGTTTAAAGAGGGCCGTGCAAAAACATTTAGCAAAAAGGGCAATGTCAAGCATCTTTAGCAAAACGGGACAAAAACCTTCATCTAAATGGAGATCTTTGAGTGACCTCTACTCAGATGCTGTCCAAATGCAAACATTTATCACAAGCACATTTTACATGGGATCATGTCTGCTGTGTCAGAGTTGGAACATGGCCTATAAAATCTGTAGTAGTGGAAATCAAAAATCATCAGGAATAAAAAAACAGAATATTGAATCACAGAAATAACAGAAAAATAGCAATTCATTTATTTAATTTATTTTCACATTTTCACAAATTGAAAAGGTTATTCCTTCACATTACTTTGCAAAGGATTGTCTAGAGGATTTGCAGTGGATCGTTCAGCCCCAGTGGCTTGATAAATGATGCGTTCCTGGATTTTTGATGCTAATACTTACACAGTAACCTTGACTTACGTGGATGTGCTTCATGAGACGGGCAGATTTGTCCTGGCTGCAAGTGACCTGGGAATTGGTCATGGTTTTTGCTTTCCAAACCCATTATTAAAGTATAAGAAGTCTCCTGATATTCCTGTACCAAGATATGAAGCTATAAGTAAAATAAATAAATTAATAAATAGTCTCGATTGAGTCTGACAGCTAAAGGGACGCTGTTCTTTGTTACCTCTGCCATACATTTGACCCAGCCTTCACCAGGCTTTGAAAAGGACCCCTTCACAGAAGGACTATTAGTACGCCTCTCACATACATTGTATTGTTAGTTACAGATATTCATTTGTTGAAAACCTTTATTTACATCCTGGCTTTACACAATGCACACACTAAAACCAAGTAGGCTTGAAAAAGCTCACCACCGAGCCGAGGATGTGTGTGGGCTCAAAAGTAGCTTGTTCTGTACTGAGACTCCATAGCTCTCAGGCAAGATTGATCTTTGTGAGAGCTTGAGAATTTCTCATTGTTACACACAAGGCAGTTCATTTATTTGAAACCTTGCACATGTTCCAGGCAGATGTAGGGAGATTTAAAAGGTAGTCTATAAACCCAGAGGAGACTGGAATAACAACATGTCGGGAGGGAGGCAGTGGCACAGGCATAAGACCACAACGGCTTTTGTTTTCATCACAGCGTTTGGACAAAACCTGGAAAACAAAGGATGGATTTCTAAATTCAGAAACTGCGAGGGAACAGAGGAATGCAGTGCGAGCAAAAGATGACTTTTAGTTGCCTGCTGCTTCCCATTTCTGCTGGTGCATAAGCAGCAGAGGGATCACTTTCGCAGAACTTGAATTCTTTGACCACGCTGTCTCTCCATTCTAAAGTGCTAGACTTTCTGTTCTTCCTGTAAGTTTTTTTGGAGGCACCAAGAGACAAGCAAACCTTCACTAAGGACTTAGACAGAGGCTCTCTGTCTGAGTCATTACTGTTGAACACTGGCAGAATTACAAAATCAATGATTTTGTCACCGATTTCATAAACCTGCATGTATAAATCTGTCCTGACTATAACGGACTATAGATACAGGACTTTCTTCTGTATTTCATTGCTGTTATTTATCTGTTTATTATGTAAAGGATCTTCTTCTTAAACCTAAATTGTTGTTATTTAATCACTACATGTTCAATAAATGGTCTACTTTGCCATATAAAAGGTATTTGCCCCCTCATAATTTTCATATTTGTCAAATAAACAAATATATATATATTAGTGCTGGGAAGTTATCAGTGTTAACGTGCTGCGTTAATGTGAGACTCTTATCGCGTGATTAAAAAATTATCGCCGTTAATCTATTCACAAAGTTGGGTTGGGAGCTGGGTCTATACTGCGCAAGCTATGATGACTTTCACCTTGATATTTTAGAGCGGGTGTATACCAAGCCGAATTGTACTGTAGGGGGCGAGAATGCCTACTGTGAAACAGGTAGGAAAATGTTTGGATGAAATGTTTGGATATATAATTTAAATATAGTAGAATAATGACTATATATTTAGGGTGGCTTGGGTTCATTTTGGGGGGGGCTTAAGACCTTCGGCAGAATTCAAACGAGCCATTTTAATCTAGATTAATTCCTAGATTACAGTGAGATTAATCTAGATTTTTTAAAAAATCTATGCCCACCTCTAACATTTTTTTCGTGGCAATGTTTTTTTTTTCTTTCTTATATTAGTTCTTCAGGCTCCCCGTGCGTGGCCGTCAGGACTTCTCCATTTTAAACCTCTCTCACTCACTCTTACTCTCTCTCGCTCTCTCTTACTCTCTCTCACTTTCTCTCTTTTCCAGAGCACGCAGATCGTCTCTCTCTTTCTCTTACTCTCTCGCTCTCTTTTTTGTTCGTGACTTCTCTGTATTTAAACCTTGAGTTTATCTTTATATTTTCTTTAAGAGTAATGTATTAAACTGAGTTTAAAATGAAATTAGTGATATGGGAGCACATTTGGGGGCATATTTAGGGTTTACACTATTAAAATAGGCATTTTAAGGCATTTTTTGACAAACACAACAACATGGTTTTTCACTATACGCGGGTGCTCTTGTAACGTAACTTCCGCGAATAACGGGGGATTACTGTATATATATATATATATATATATATTTCCCCCTGTATTTACACAGAAAATAACTATTTACAAATACACTGCAACTAAATAGGCTTAACACTAGTTTGTGTTCAGACCATGCTTTATTTCAATATGTATAACCTGCTTTTTATTTCTTACCACTGATGATGTGGCACTGATCGTACTGGTCTCTGTCCCGGACGTCCAGAAGCAGGTAAGGGCACTCTGAGTAAGGGCGTTCTGCAGCACTGGGAGTGGATACTGGAGTCAGGCTGACTGTCTTCTGCCCATTCTTATCCAGATCCATTTCTCCAACACCACTGATCACACTGGTGAAGAACACACAGTCTCAGATTCACTGATCTGGGGGCAGCTGTCTGCTTCAGCAGAATGTAAGTAATATAACCCCAATGAGTCATTACCCCCAACTAGGGGGAGTCTAGTTGCACTCCTCTGCCCTGCTAAGGTCTAATGGATTTCAGGGCCCTGAGAAAGGGACCTATCTGATGTGGGCTCTTTGTGGATGTACAATAGAGAGGGTGTTTGGGGAGGATGGGCTGCTCAGATATACAGAGACATGCTGGCTCGCTGGATTAAAGGAATAAGGTTACAGGCATAGATGTGTGTGTGTGTGTGTGTGTGTGTGTGTGTGTGTGTGTGTGTGTGCGTGTGCGTGTGCGTGTGCGTGTGAGAGAGAGAGAGAGAGAGAGAGAGATATAACGAGAACAAAG
>JBBPDB010000001.1:44199104-44224352 GCA_037974465.1 Brachypetersius altus | reverse complement strand
AAGGACAATGGACTGTTCTCAGCCGCTTCAGCTCTGACGCAACCCGGAAAAACTATCGGCGTGGATTTTTGCCGATAGCCGATAGTTCCGGGAATCAACTATCGGTGCCGATTAATCGGCAAAACCGATATATCGGTCGACCTCTAGTTAGAGGCTAATGTTCTTCTGCAATATCAGTAGGCTGTGTAATGCATGTAGGCCATGGAGTCCCTCCCAGCCAATCTGTCTTGCCAACATATCATTTTTGTTGACAACCCTGATTAAACTCGCACATCTACAGCTGGTGCTGTCTGTGCATAACTAATAGCTTGAACTAATACAATATGGTTTCTGGTGTAAAGTGGCTTTTTACACTGACTGAAGGCCAGTTTTGCCCTTCTCTTGTTGTAGTTTGAGTTGAACCTCAATAGATGGGAATATAACAGCATGCAAAAGAAATCTAATCTTACCAAATGTGTTTCTTACACACATGCATGGCTGCACAGTGGTCAAATTTGATAATGTTCAATTGTGGCACACCTCTCAAACAAATTAAACAGTATCACTTGAATTATGTCCCAGTAGAAAATTCATTTAGTTTTAAGTATTCCTTTAAACAGTACTCAGTGCAGCATGTCGGCATAAAACCAGCACGTGTGAATCGGATGACCTCGCAACTACGAGCAATTGCATCCCAAACTAACAAATTCTATGGATCAGCTGCGTCTCCTGAGCAAAGGCTGCCTGCATAACCAAATAATTCTTCATATTATTGTCGCCGAGCAGTTCAGTGAAGCAGAAAATGGAAAATGTGTGTTTCAAGATGTGTCCGTTTAATTCGCAAAGGCCTTGCCCTAGTCAGTATTGAGAAGTCGTATGGCCTGTCTAAGTGTATGTGACTACAGAGGAGTGCATCAGAACAACAAACGCTTAATAAAGTTGCTTCAAACCAGTGTGTTTGTGTGACAGTATATTAGTGTATTCTAATGGAGGGCGTGTTGCCTGTTTATGAAACAGAGAATGATTGTGAGGAATGTTACAGTTAATCTGCTGTAAGTCCCATATTCTCACAACTGAATTTGATGCAAACTGACTTTCTAATACACTATACACAAATAAACTAATCGTTTATTTGTTATATATAGTTATTTAAATATAATTCACATCTATCTATCCATCTATCCATCTATCTATCTATCTTTTCTTAATTATTAAAATATGGTTTGTTAGGTTTGAAAATGTACTTACATTCATGCGCAGACACATTTCAGATGTAGACATTAAAATCTTAAGGACTTACCAACTGCTGTAGGCTATCAGGGTTTTCAAAGAGAGAAGAAAAACAGAATTGTTTCTTGTGGAAAGCCTTTAAACAAAACATTGAATGGCAAGAGCTGCCTTAATGATTAGTTCTGCACCAAGGAACTGAACGAGGCACTTAAAAAAATTGTTTTGACCTCTCTGAACCAGTGTACTGTATGTTTTTGACTCCGTGCGCTGCCCTTTCAGAGCCAGCACAAAAGACTCAGAAGCTTAAATGAAAGAAGACCAGGCCAGTGTAGTTCATGCAAAATTTACTGGAACTTCTCGTTTTATTAATACATGTAACCTTTTCAAAAACAACCTACGTGCCATTTATCAGTGGAACCCCAAAAACTGACCCATATTCGCATTACTACTTTGGCCTGTGGAACGGTGAAGCGGTAGTTTGCTGCTGCTTTAGAGCAGGCTGAGGAAACTTAACTCTGCGGAGCAAGGCCGAAACCCCTGCTGCTTGTGTTTTGAGTGGAGTGGAATCAGACAGCTAGACAGATGTTTTCCATGCTCTCTTCTTTCAGATACAAGTAGAATCAATGTACCATTGACATTTTTCTGACATGTCTTATTGTTGGGCTGTTTGAGTTCGCCATTGAGTTCATTACACATTAAAGGCCTTTTTAAATAATAGCGAGTCAAACGAATGATACTCCGTTACAATTAAAATGCAAGGCATGAACACGCTGGCACAGAAAGACCTCTGAGTAACAGCCCTGTAATTTTCTCTTAATTACTAGAACACATCCTGGAGTCAAACAGTGTTCCACTAAACATGGAGAGTTGCTCTTGACATAAATTTTTCTGGCATGCACAAGTGCGCGGCATTAATTTTTTGTACCCATGGGCCATGAAGGGGCTTCTGTCCATTTTGAAGTATCAGTAATTATACTGGAGATATATTTGTCACTTGAAGATTATTCACAACAGAAACATGTTTTGATAAGACAGAGAAAAATATACATTACATATTTTTCTCTGTCTTATCAAAACATTATATATATATATATATATACGATCTTAGAAGATTAATGTGAAGCAGGCAGTAAGTAATGCACTGAATTTACTTAAACGAAATATTACCTTCCACATGAATAAAATATATCCCATCAACACAAATGCCTTCCATTTTACTTACATTTGCCTATAATTATGTTAATGTAATCCATTTTTTATGGAAATTGGAGATGCTTCCATTTGAATCGAATGAAATCAATGTGTTTTCATGGTGTGTAGTCGGGTAGATCTTTATCGATGGGTCAATTAGGTGTATTTTAAGGACACAGGGACACATAGTGCTAGTTAGGTCATTATATAGTAGGGCAGACACACAGTAGAGTTTGCAGAATGATAAGCGGCTGGCTGCAGAATTTGCCCATAGGGTTTAAAATTACGTGTCTTGGCAGTGGATCAATACTTCCTCCCCTGGCAGACCCTGACCACAGAGCACTCATGGCCGCATCCAGCCGGCAAGGCCACTGTAATGAGCCGAGTCTCCACTGGGCCCCTCCAAATTACCGCGACGAGGTTCGACTGGGGAATTAAAACGGCGAATGAAGATGCCCACAGGCAAAATTAGACTTGTTGGGGCTCTCAATCACATCACATTACTATCCAAAAACACAGGCTCCTTCTCCCGGGAGCCACAGAGATGTGCTATTGCTCAGCAATTAAGAACAGACTTGTGTACTAATGACACACAGTCTACCTCTCACCCCCTCCTCCACCCTTTTTTTACTGGCGTTAGTAACACCCCCCGAATTCCTATGTGTCTCTCTAATGTCTATTCTTGACAAACCCACAGCAAGGTTTTAGTCCTAGAGTACATTCGCATCCTGAACTGCAGCTATTCCAAAAAGCGTGTTGCACACTCATGAGTGTTTTCTGTAAAAGAGATTGGAAACCAAATACTTTGTAATCTCCATGAAGCAGAACATCTGACAAACTTGCATGACTGGATTTAGATATTGGGAGCAATCCACAGCTACTGAAGGCCAGGAAACGCTTTGGCAATTCCTGGACTCCGGCGCCCACTTTTATTTGTTTTTACTGTTAACCCCCTACATGCTGAGGCTAACTTCCTCCATCCTATAATTTAAAAATATTTCAGCCATGTTGTATTTTTTTAGTGCAATTATAGAATCTTTAGCTTAAAATAAACCAGAGTATTAAAGGGGTTAATGACATTTCTGCATTCTGCATGGTCAGGCAGCATTTTTCATCTTGTCTCTTTTGAATCTTTCCAAAACCTTGCACAGCATGCTTCTTATAACTCTAAGTCAGTCTGCTGACTAGCAGCAAGATTTTAAGAGAATGGGTGCATTTTAGTTTGTGTCCCAGGATTCCTTAAAAAGCCTGTTGTTCTATTATTTACATGCACAACTATGGACATTTAAGTGTTTTCTGCTGTAAACAGTAACTAGGGATTTGAATATATGTTCATATTTTTATGAAAGTAGAAGTTAAAGGTTCTGATATTCTGCACCAGTTTCGAGCACAAAAAATGACAGACATACTGGCAGACACAAGCATCAAACACCATTCCAGCAGAATAACACTGTAAGCTCTAAGGATAAGATGTAGGGGTGAGAAGACACAGAAGAAATGGGCTGTGATGTGACTGCAATAGACCTTTCTCACAAAGAGAGAGAGACTTCCTCTGGTTAAGCCTTTGTGGTGTTTAATCACTTTAATCATTCAAACATTAAGATCTAGCATTGTTTAGTTTCAGCATACAACAGGCAGACTCAACCAAGTCAAAGCAGTGACTTAAATTTAAACTGAACCAAAAATACATTGCATGTCTTGTGCAAGAGAGTTACACAGCAGTGGAATCTATCAAAGTCTATTTTCAACAGAGTGAACATCAGATAAATATCTGTGCTATTTCTGTTCCACCTAACCTAGATGAATTATGGAATATAGTAATATAGTCAATGTAGCCAAAAGCCATTGCTAACACTTTATATGGTCCTGTCCTGTCCTGTTTTGTTTCACTGTGCACAGCATACATGTATATGACTATAAACACCTACTTGATCTGAATTGATTTCCAACAAAGCCACATAACTGTGGGAAGTGGGGTAGTCAGGGTTTTGTAGCACCCCCTGTTGGTGCTAAGATACCCAAATATGATGCTAAATCTAAAATATTAGAGATTAGATATTATAAATATTAGAGGTTACAAAATTTGTCAAATTATATCCTGCAGCACTGACTAAAGTAACGCTCCTCTAACTAGTCATAATATATCTAGATACCTTTAGATTGCTTCAACTTATTCAAAATGCTGCTGCTAGAATTCTAAAAGAGATGCTACTCCAATTCCAAGATCCTCACACTGGCTTCTGTGCTTTTCTTTTTATGCTTTTAATGCTTATTATAGCTTTTTAAAGCACATTGAGTGACTTCTGTGTATGATGTGCTACATAAATTAACTTGCCTTAAGTGTCACAGAAAGCAGCTTCATGTCAAGACAGCTGGTAAAACAGGTACTCAGGGAAGTGAGCATCACACATGCTCCATTGGGTTTTGTTAAAGTTGGTATTTTGACTTGCATATAACCACTTGTTGCTTACATTTGTATCACTTGGGAATGGTTGAAAATGAAATATGGCTGCTTGAGTGTTCATCTCAGTGACAGACTGCAGTTGTTTGGAGCAGTGATTTAATGTTACTAGAGTTTAATGAGAACGAGGTGCAAGTCTCTGTGATTATATAATTCTACCTTTGTGTAATGTTTTGGTGGGAATTCACTCATTAACACTGTCCACTCAATAGATTATATACAGTTGATCACATTGTTAAACTGGAGGAGAGATTAGGTTTAAGATTAAGTTTAGGTTTTGAATTGAAGTTAAGATTAGGGTTTAGGTTAAGATTTAAGACTGTCCATTACTGTCCAACACTCATTGCACTGATCCAACAAAACATCTACAGTGAATTTGTATGCAGCTTGTGGTCCTCTGCACAGCATCAATAAGTCGAATATCAATTTAAGACCCATTATGAGCTTATATTGAGGCCATATAAACATATACAATGTGCTAAAATGAAAATCTAGCTCAAAATGTTTGGAAGTCGTGTGATCCATGTGATTTTTTGGGCAGAAAAGCACTGCTATAATCTTTAAAATAAAAGTGTCAAGTAGGGGTTATTTGGAGGGAAGCCATAGAAAGACCACTTTGTGTCCCTAAAGAGTCTTGCGGTGAAGTTCTTCAGAAAAAGTTTAAAAGAACCATTCACAGAAGCAGTCTTTTGGGAAAGAGTGGTTATTCTAAGGCTTTTCTAAAAGATTCCTTTCTGACTTTTTAGATTTGTATTTTCAGCCAAAGAACCACCCAGGCCAGGAAACACCCTACTAGACTTTTTATCCCTTTCTCCACTTGGGTGAATTAGCTGGCCTGCCCTTTACACTGAGGCTGTCCAAATTAATCCATGGGGTAAGGGAAATGGCCTGTGGTCAGATGTAGCATGCTCAGTGTCAGTTTCTACATCATTTCTCAGAGCGGTTTGGCCTTACCAACTCAGCAACCAAATGTTCTTAGAGCTGGTCCTTGGGTGGGAGGATTCTGACCTGGAATTAGTAACTTTCTTCCCAGAGGACCCCTTGACCTCCATTTTGCTTGCTCAGCAGCCCTGAGGGCTGCCAGGTATCAGCAGGATTAGGCGAGAAATGCACAGGGTCTGTACCTCAGGATGTAATAATAAAGAATCCATTCAGGCTCTTACACTTCTAGCCTAAAGGTTTTGCACAATGAAATGTTATACTCTTAAGAATCAGAATCTCCCTGTTGACAGTCAATTATGCCTGCATGGGCAAGATGTTTGTCTGTGTGCATGTACAGCATACATATCAATACATAATACAATACATAATATATAATACATAATACGTGAAAAGGTTTTCCAAATGGCTCTTGTAAAAAAAAAAAGAAAAAAAGGAATAGAATTATATATATTGTTTAAAGTTTAAGCGCCCATATGGCTTTACGGCATCACTCCAAAGAACCATTCTATATTCAAGAGGTTCACAATTAATTAGTGCAGATGAAGTTATGAACAAATTTTAAATAAATAAAAACTACATTACAGGTTAGCTTTAGAGAACAGAATTACAGAATTAAGATAACATGAAAGAAACACATGTAAGATCAATTTTGCAGATACTATTCTGCAACATGCAGATATTAATTGTTTTGTTCTCTTCAGTCATCACTCATTGTTTCTTATCAAAGCCTCTCTGTTTATATGAGAAACTCTGTCTAAGTATAATTGTGCTAGTAGGAATGAATATAACGAACATAAAAAATTGAATCAAGTAAAATCTTTAACATACAAACAAATGTCTTAGAAATAGATTTTCATTGTTGTAAGGCATCATTTTTGTTCTCTTTTAATTTCATTCAGATGTCAGTTCATAATAATATCTACTTTTATATCATGTCTACTTTATGTGCAATATTTACTTCCAGACAATCTCCAGAATTCAGTCCAGTCATTACAATAACTTATTTGGTGAAAGAGATATTTTTTGGAATTATGACATTTTAGCATTAATATTATTTATAACTATTTAAAACTATTTTGATTATTATCTAAAATGCAGCGGTTAGCAGTGATGCCTGGAAGAAGAAGGTCCCTGGTTCGATGCTCGTCTGCATGTTTGCATGTTCTCCCTGTGTCTGCGTGGGTTTCCACCAGGAGCCCTGGTTTCTTCCTCTGGCCAAAGACATGCACTTCAGGTGAACTGGAGATGTTACATCGCCCTTAGGTGTGAGTGTGTATATGAGTGTGATTGTGTGTGTGTCTACGCTGTGAGTGGCTGGTGGGCAGTTAAGGGTGTTTCTCTGCCTTTCATCCAATGTGTGCCGGGAGGTGGTGGCCTAGTGGTAGGATACTTGCCTCTGGATTCGAATCCTACCTTCAGCACCACCACTGGGTTCCTGAGCAAGACCCTTAACCCCAAGTTGCTCCAGGGAGACTGCCCCCTGTAGGTAGGGAATGGAAGTCGCTTTGGATATAAAGCATCTGGTAAATGTGGGATAGGCTCCAGTACAGCCCGTGACTCTGGTTAGGATAATTAACTCAGATAATTATTCATTGATTTGGAGACTGCATAAAGACGTTAGTGGCATTGATGATAAAGATACACAAAAGTGTTGGGACACCTGACCATTACACCAAATAGTTTTCAATATGGAGTTGTAAGGTCTCCTGAAGAATTAAAATTATTGCCCTTCTCTGGAAGCAAGAAGCCTAGCCCAAATGCTGAAAAACAGGAGTGTTCCGATAGTTTTTCCCCCCATATAATGTATATGGTGGGTATAATGTGCTTTATGTTAATGTGTTAGTGTTTTCATGTTTAGTTTATTGGAATACACATCACTATAAAAGATAAGGTCACACATCACTATAAAAGATAAGGTCAGACATCACTATAAAAGATGAAAGTAAGATTAGAAATTATTGAATGGTAGGGAGAAGTTAAGCATCAGGTAAAATTGAAGTGTGATAAAAAAAAAAAAATCAGTTTACTTCCTGTTCTAACTAACAGTTAAGTCAGTGGACATATATCTATAGTCAATAGACAATGCTCTAGCTAATGTGCTAACTATGGTATGACAATACCATATGATAAACTCTGGTACAATACAATGGAAAAGTACAAAGCATGAAGTTTATGGTCCGAGTACTATATGAAATGCAAAATCTGCTTCTCTCAGTCATTAAGCTGCAATGTCTGTCTCATATTATGTTCCATTTTCATAGCCAGACTGGAATTACACCCTGAAGAATAGCTTGATGGGAAAGAATTTATTAACTGCTATCGCTTTATCCCTGAACTTTCATTTTCTGTTTCATCTTGAGCTTGCTAAGGACTGTTATTTCACTGTGCCTCACAAGTGTGCAGCATTATATGCTACAGTGTAGTAAATTTTCATTCCAGTTCAGAAACGTTACATTCCCATGCGTACATATAGGGAGCACATCACATTTTGCATGTGTCATTTTGGAATCTTTCACAGCTCTATTCATAATGTGGGACACGTTTCTCTCTGTGTCCTACTAATCATTTTACTGTAAAGTTACACAGGGCTGGTAAATTGGAATCATTTTTATTCATTAATTTTGTCTAACTGGTTTTATACTGTTAAAAACAGAGACCGCAAACTTTTGTGAAACGTGAGGAACAGTTTATTTTGGCAGTGTTTGTGTTTTGCTAGTAAAAACAGTAAAAAACACTACTATGAACACACATGAACAAATGTATTTTTGTTTGTTTTGAAGACAAAATTAGAAGAATCCGGGTAAATGAGAACAGTTCTGGTTCTTGCACTCCAGCCATCCCCAATACCTGATTCAATTTAATTTACATTTTCAGCATCTAGCAGAGCTATAATCCAAAGCGACTTCCATTCCCTAACTACAGGGGGCAGTCTCCCTGGAGCAACTTGGGGTTAAGGGTCTTGCTCAGGGACCCAGTGATGGTATGCAGAAGGTAGGATTCAAACCAATGACCTCTTGGTCCAGAGGCAAGTATCCTATCCACTAGGCCTGTTTAGTTTATTGAATTTATTTTAATGAGGACTATGTGCAAATACATTCATTTCAAATGAAAACATGCCTTGTACCATGTTTTACCAAACTGCTAATATGTGTCAACAACAAAAAAAATTTAAAAAATTACACAACACCCTCAAACATTATTTGCAATTCTATAAATATAGCCTTCATGTCTCACACTCTTCTGC
The DNA here is from genome assembly GCA_037974465.1 of Brachypetersius altus. Lineage (NCBI taxonomy): Eukaryota > Metazoa > Chordata > Actinopteri > Characiformes > Alestidae > Brachypetersius > Brachypetersius altus. The sequence continues at coordinate 44,215,305 of JBBPDB010000001.1, read as the reverse complement.
ACACACACAAGCACATACACACATGCACACAGGCACAGGCACAGGCACACAAAGTAAAACACACCTTTCAAAATAAGAATAACTGATTACTTCACCAAATATCACAAATGGGAAATTAGTACATGGTTTCAGATCAATGGGGAATAGATCCCACTGAATCAGGGATGGTAACTGTGCACATGGGATATTTAGAGAGAGTTTCAAATCACAGTTAATTGTTTATATGTATTTACATTACATTACATTCATTTGACAGACACTTTTATCCAAAGTGAATTACAATATGAAGAAACGTAAGTGTTTTCAACAAATAAATGCTTACTGCTTAGATAAATGGCTTTACATATATATCTGTGTTTTATTATATAGACCAAACTGAAGGTAAACGCTGTATTATTTTTAGCTACTTCTGCCTGTGCATTTGAGGCTCTAAAAATTCTTCGACTGCGGTGGTGTCTTAGACATCAGAAAGCAATATGACACCCATCTCCCAAACTTAGGTAAACAGAGACTAGGGAAAGGAAAAAGCAATACTGAAAAGCTATCTTATGAAAAATGCCCCAAGGTGTATAACAGTGAACCAGGAATTATAAAATGCAGGAGGGAAAAAAACAGCAGAGGGGGAACCTAGCAACTCTGCCCAGCTAAATGGAAATTACATTTTTAATCTGTCAAAATGCCACAACCTGAAGTGAAGAGCAGGGTGTGCTCTGAAACATGGAGGGCTGCTAGGAAATGTCCTTAAAAAGGAAAAGAACTCAGAAGTTAAGTCACATCTGAAGTATTTGTCTGCTGACTCTGCAAGTCAAAGAGATTAAGCTGCTTTTCTTTCTTTCATTCGTATTCACAGCGAGGTCGCAGCGAGCACCCACAAGTCTCAGCTATCAAACACTTTTCTGTCTCTGTGATGTCCCTTAGCCAACGTTTATGAGCGTAAATTTGTCCCGAGAGCAGGGTGTGGCGACGGGTCAGAGGTGCAACCTTTTTAACATTTAGTTTTGTCAGCCATTTAAAGGCTGGTCAGATGAAGATCACTTAGCGGCATGCACTAGCACTGCAGCGCACACCTTAGCAAATCAACGACAGCAGTAAGGGCAGGTCTGACTAGAGAGGCAATAAACTGGGCTAATGTCTCTGGAGACCTGATCTCTATTCAGAGCTGGTGGTGGTACGCCAGGTGCGCCGTCTATTCACCCAAGGTCAACAAAGCAGACGCTCATTTATTTACTTTTAATGTATTGTTTACTATCTAATTCCTATCTAACACACACACACACACACACACACACACACACACAATTGGGGATTCTTTTTTTCCCCCACAAAATCCTGGAATTTTGTTTCAGACTGTCCAGCCTAGCTGGTCCTCACTCCCTCTCACATACATCCTGGAATTCTGTTCCTCATCCACCAGCCCAACAAACCCTCAATGGCTTGAAAATGAGATGGTAAATAAATTGATACTACGTTCATGGCTACAATTATGATCATTTTGGGCCAGCTGGTGGCTCGTTGGTTAGGGAGAAGGTCATAGGTTTGAATCCCAGGACTGCCAGTGGCACCACTGAGATACCCTTTAGCAAGGTATCGTCCCCACACACTGCTCCCCGGACGCTGCGTCGCTGGCTGCCCACTGTTTCACTAAGTGAATGGGTTCAATTCAGAGAAAGAATTTTGTGGTGTTCACACTGTGTGCTGTGTTTACATATGACAAGCTGATAATGAACTGATGACTGCAACAGGCATCATACATATAAGAAGGGTAAGATACATTTGGACTTTGTGATTGTTTTCATAGCCATTCAACAATGGTTTAAACTTTTTGTCTTGGTTTGTTGTATCTGTATTTGACCAGCCCTCACTGGCTGCAGCTGTATACAAGTTTAATATGAGCAGCATTTTTTCTGCAACCCCAACATCGAGGAACGATTTACCAACAAAACATTCAAGCAAAGGACAACTGAATAAATTGATTTCAATTTCTAGTTCTAATTTGCACTGCCTACCTCTCACTACCTAAAGAAAGAAAGATGGGAAAAACGGAGTAGCTTTTACACCTCCAGGGGGAGCTGACACTGTTGGATAGCATCGAGCCTTTTCTTATTGCTATTTCTTGGATCCCGGTGGAATATTGTATTTTCTGTGCCCTCAGGCTATGCTCTACCACTGTTGACCTCATCCATATCTGTTACCTCTGTAGTGAGGATATGCGGGATGCTAGTCAGCGATAAGAGCTCTTTTCTGCTCGACTGCTTCACACTTCTAAAAGCATCCAGTTTTGATTTATGCTCACTAGCATCCTTATTTATGGATATGGCTTTCCTATGCACAAAGCTATAGAGCTGCTGCTTACATATTGATTGGCCAAGTTGCCCTTGGGCTTAATACAAATGATGTAAAACCAAGCAAACAATTCTAATAAACAAAAACAAACCAACCCCCCCCCCCCCACACACACACACACACACACGAATACTTGCCAGCATACTGCAGGGGGATTAAATTGTTCTATATTCCTGTAATCCACCTGCCCAAAAGTTATGAGCAAAATGTATGGACAGTATTATTGTAACATGAAAGTACATTGTAACATTTACATGCATTAAACAGGACAGACTGTTTTTAGACCAAGCATATTTGATAAAGTCACACTTTTCAGTTGGTTTGGCTTCAAAGCAAATAAAATGCATGAGTTAACACAATTTTTGATTATTGGTCAGATATATATTATATATTCACATTAGAGCCAAACATGAACCATTTAGCTTTTTACTTGTCTATCGCTCTATAAATTTCAGAACAACATATGCAGCTTTGTCTGTAGGTCACTAAAGCCAAAAATACCTTTACGTTATCATGGAGATGCACCAAATGCCATCATGGGGTGATAAGGTGAACTTATAAAAGTGAACTTTCTGATTCTGATTCTTTTTATTTTCTTCTTTTTTTTTGTTGTGGTCAGTGAGAAAGGTTACTATAAATACTATCAATAAGTAAATACAATTACTGTACTCTGTACCATGTCTCTTATTGCATGTAATAGGGATATAGTGATATTGCACATAAGACTATTGAACATATGAAACTATTTTACATAATAATAAAGATATCGCACATAATGATAATGATTTAGATTTAAATGTCATTGTGACATTTATATTACCAGGGTTGTCAGATATCACATTCTACGCATCACTTCATCTCCATACCTCATTAACAGGAAAGCTCCTCTATTTACAGAGATCATCTGTAACCCTCTCCTTTGGATGTGTGCGTGTCTACAGGACCTAATGACTCCCGGAAAAATTGGTAAGTTCATTCACCTTTCATAAACACAGTTTAGTTCATAGAAAGTCATAATTGGACATTATGGTGATGGTGTGGCTCATCATCACAAATATGTGTGAAAATTAGAAAATCGCTTCCTTATTATTTTACCTCTTGTCTAACATTATTAGCTGCAGGTCATGCTTTAAGAAAAATGAGTGTATTTTGAGAATCAGATGTTCAGAAAGATTGGACAGAACAGCACTATTGGGCTGCTAGAAGAGGAATACACACCCTAAAGTTGAATTTCCTTCTTTGGTGGGGCTCTTCATAAAAATGCATTCCTACCACAGGGTTCAACAACACTTTACACTTACTTTACACTCTTATGGAATTTGCTGTATTATTCAGCACCAAGCTAACATTTAAAGCTGATGACTGCAACAGGCAACATTCTTATGATTCTTAAGATATACTTTTACTTTGATTGTTTTCATAGCCATTCAATAATGACAAACTTCTATCCCGTCATGTTTTTTACTGCTTTCTTGCAGCTGTAGTTGCAATTGACCAGCCCTCACTGACTGTAGCTTTATATGAGTCAAAATGTGCAGCATTTTTCTACAACCCCAAAATCAATGAATGATCTTCCAACAAAACATTCTTTGAATACCCTTCTTTGGTGTGGATCTTTGTAAAAATTAGTGCTGGGCCGTTAACGGCGTTAACACGCGTTTACGGCGCGAGATTCTTATCGTCCCCCCGGACATAGGGAGCTGTGTCTATACTACGCAAGCTATGATGAATTTCACCTTGATATATGCATTCCCACCACAGGGCTCTGGGTTCACCTGCAATTTTTACAGCTCAAGATTATTTTGGTTCTAGATGTACAGTACTTTATACATACCAACGAGAAGGTGACATTTGGCTTTAGTAGGAGGTAAAAAGCAGTTATCCCACATTTCAGTGTGCATTCAATTACTATGCATTATGGATTATTTTTCAGTTGACTTAGTAATACATGCGTGTTAAGCAAATAAACAATATACATATACCAGTTACGATGAACCATTTTGCCCCTTCAAAATTATAGCCACCCTTTTTGTAAGACTGCTGCGCCTGCCTTTCATTATCTGTGACTTTCTTAATTTGCTCATGATTAGTTTTAACTGAAGAAGCAAACAAAGTCTCCCAGATCCCAATTAAATGAGTGTATTCTTTCCTCTCTCTTTACATTTCACGCATGAGAAGACTCTCATGAGTGTAAATCAGGTGAGGAAGGGGGCCAGGTCATTAATCGATCACCTCAGCTGGTTGGCCAAGCAGGGAGTACTTCAGCACCGGCTTACGTAAATATCCTGGCTTTCTTGAATGCTAGTAACCTCTTTCAGTGCTGCTCCTTGATGAAAGTGTTTTCAAAAAATGGCAGTACTTTTTTCCTGCTAGTGCATCACTATTAGCTGCCCACACTATCACACCTTCAGTCACCCTGCTGGCACCTGGCTTGAATCAGTGCCCCACGTCCATTAGTGTTCCAGCCGTATACACGCCCATCTTGTCCATCAAGCGTCACTCTCGTCTCATCTGTAGATAAGACTGCAGAAAAAATGAGTCCTGAATTGAAAGACGAGCTTGACATGAGAGCATTTGATGACCGAAGCAGAGGAGCAACAGCGTCCATCCACTAATCTATAATACAGTCTGAATATAAATAGCCTACAAAATTAAAATGTGTTACTAACTTGTTAGTTATACATAATCTAAGTTAACCATTTGTTTGGAATGCAATCCCCTAAAGTTAGTTTCAGAGAGCATTTCAAACAAGCAATCCCAGGTTATAACATGACTAGACATTTTTTACTAAAATATTTCAAATGTTCTCTTATGGTGACTGAGCGCGGGGTGTGACCATCTCAGTGAGCACTAAAGTAAATTAGATTTGCGATTCACCATAAGCTTTGTGTGCAAGTTTTCTCTTTTTTTTGGCAAACACAATGTAGTAAATTTAAGCAATTTCCTCCAGGATCAGCACAATTTTCTAATTCTGATGTAGCCAGCAACATGAATAATCCCCATCAGATGGTGTTTCAACCCCAGTATAGAATAAAAACTCATTCCGACACATAGTTGTCCTCCACCAGTTCAGTCTTCCATCTCGCTGACTAAGAATGCTAAACATCCATAGACAGGTGAACTTAATGTGAGGAAAAATCTGTCTATTTTTTATTTTTCAGGCTAAGCTACTATTACCGGTGTCAACAATGCAGAGTATTATTGAAGAGCTCCTGTAAGTTCATGATGTGGCTCGGTCACATCTCTTTTCAAAACTCAAAAAGAAATGGTCTGTCCTTGGGCTGTCTGGCAGGACTATTACACATGTAGTCTAGGAGCTCACAAAAGAGGATATTTACAACATACATATAGAAAAGGGCACCAACATTTTACATACAGATCATCGTGGTAAGTCATTGTACAAAAACTGTTTTGATTATGTTGATGTGTCTAGGTACAAATGACTCAGGTAGAGCACGCTTTACACAACATGTTCCAATACAACTCCGACTTCTGTCTTTGAATCTGAGGCTTTGAAAAAGCAGCATGAAAAGGCCCATTCTCGCCTCTCTACCTGTGATGTGTTCAAAGATGTAAGGGATGGACAGAATGCTACTGACTATGTCTTACATAAAACTAAAACATCATCATTAGTCTTGATCTTTTATCAAGGTGCTTTTGAGGTTGTCTATCAGTTAAGATCAGGCCGAAAAACACAAAGTACCGGCAGTGTATCTGACACTTGGTGACATTTCGCCCTACAACAGATCAAATATTGATCACAAGCAGCTTATTCTTTTCTGCAGGGAACGATACTTCAAGTTTTTCTCCCGGACAGGAAATGGTTTTCAATCCACTGATAAAAGTTCTCGAGCATCTAGAGCACAGTGGGATTGTTTTGACATATGGCAAAGTTGATAGAGGTTCAGATAGCAAAGTCGTTAGAGGTTGTATACTATAGCTGGAGATGATCTTGGTTCTCAAAGTTTTGGTGCCTTTGTGGAAAATTTCAGCAAGCATTCCTTTTTGCAGCTCTTGATATGTACAGATATATAGATAGTCAGACAAGTATTTCAGTTGAGTCCTCTGCCCTCTGCTTTAGAGAGTCTGCTGTCCACTACTAATCTTGTCTTGCACCTTTTTGAGGGCATTGCTTCTGCATCTGATCAACCAGGGAAAACAGTTCCCTTATGCAGATTTGTAGTATAGGTCCATTTACTTACCTTTGAAATTAAAGCGATGACAAATATCAGGAAGTGGGAGTTAAGTGGTCATGCCATCCAGAATTGGTGCATGTTAAGAATACGGCCTCTGTTAACTGGGGACAGGTTCAAGAACCCTTGGCAAAATGGTGTTTGCAAGTTGATTTTGTTCATGAAAGGGAATGATAGCTTATGTACGTGCACCAACAATTACTACTGATCGGATCGCCTACTTGAACGTCCTCATTGAGGAACACATCTAGTCTAGAGTGGAGCTGTTTTCACACTGACCCCTTAACCCAAAGCCCCATTATCTCTGTCACTCTGTTAGCATTATTCCTCAAGTTGGACCTCTCATCCATCTTTGGATGTTGAGATTGGAAAGTAAGTATCCTTCAAACAAGAAACAGCACAATTTTATGAACCTGTGTGATACTCTAGCAGAGTGACATCAGGTCCTTCGGTTCTACTTAGGTGCTGGAAATCATTTCCCTCTGGTCCTCCAGATTGAAAAAGAAGCTGAATTCTATGTTGGTGACTATAATGAGGGCATCAAGGCAGCAACTGTGCCATTTCACAACATACATGACAGAATTGTACCCAATAATGCCGTCACTGTCAAAAGGGACAAGGTACAAAAAAGGAATGTAAGTTGACAAGGGCCTTCAGATTATCTTAATTTCAATCCAACATAGCAGTTTGATCCACTTTGTTGAGTTCAGGCTGTAAAGTTTTGATTCTGTAATTAACAGAGGTAGTACAAATACCTCTAACTGTCTATCTGCTTGATCAATGTTGATTAATGGGGTACAATCTGAATGCACACTGGTGATTCTCCCTTTCCTTTCAGATATATTCTGACATGTCAGAACTGGAGAAGGACAGAATACAAGCTGTGTTGGCAGTATTACCTAGCCTACCAGAGGATAAACATTAGTCCCTCCTGAACAATACAAGCATTGGAGTGGAATCCGGATCTGACCTGAAATGCATGAAAGAGGAGGATCTCCTTGGCAACATCACACCTATCCAGTATCAATACAATACCTCATAAACTGAAGGGATTTCTTAGGTAATGTTCACAAAACACTCGAAAGAGAACCAATGAAATGTGTTTACCGTGATGCATTATAAACTAGAAGTTCTGTAATTTGTCACATGTAGGTAGGGTGATGAATGCACAACAAATTATAATTTTGCTGACGGTTTGGATTTCAAACAACATGTTTGACCCTGCAGACTCCTGCAGAGCCCTCTGATATATTCTTCAGTACCATTACAGAGCATCCTCCATCTTCTGAATCCACCTCCAGCACTCTAAGTCTGTCAAGCAGTAATAGCTCCAGGATGGCTGTAAATTTAAGTGCTTGGCCTGAAAACTTCAGTGTTATTTGGAACAGAATGTCTGCCTGTATCACAACCGCCATTGCACAGGAGAAACGTCCATCTGCTAAATCCGCCAGGGAAATGGTAGGAAGCATCATGGATGAAATGAGGCTGACTGAATTAAATCCATCAAAATCTAAGTGCCTGACAGTGGCCAAGATTATTGTAAAGCAGCATCCCGAAAGCTTTCCTGAATTCATAAGAGACAGTACTGTAGCTGGCAGTGGCTATGAATTCCTTTTAACTCAGCTAAAAATATCGCAGAAGTGCTCTCTCCAGACGAAGGAAGTAGAAAATGAATCCTAAATTCACCTGCAGACATAGCTAAATGACCAGCTGACCAACAGGGCCGCGTTAGATGGCAGCCTTACTGTCCACCAGGGGAAACTGAAGAGAGTCTCAAAGGGAAGCAGAGGGAAATGAAAGACCTCTACTACGCTGTGGGCCCAGCTGGTCCAGAGAGAGGATATCTGACTCAGTTAATGAAAACAACCTACTGCCTTCCAAGAAAAATCATCAATGTCAGCCCACCCCCTTCAACTGTTGAGCTGAAGAATGAGTGCCCATATCTTTTGAAAGAGATGTACAGTCCTTTCAAATCACTCAGACATAGGCTGGATAAAATGAAAAGGAAGAAAAGGAAAGCTGATCCTTCACTTTTTTCCAGCAGGAGCCGGCAGGGGATAATGCAGATGAGGGAGAGCGCCTCCTGGTGAAAAGAAAAGCGTGATTCATACCCATGAGTGCTCCTCCTGCTTATGGCACTTCAGAGAAAAACCCGAGGGACTTGTTTCCAGGCATATGTAAGTGTGAAATTATTTAGTTAGAAGCTTTTGGAAATTATATTGGAATGTTCTTGTTACTCTAAACAACTGAGCTGTGGGCAATAACAAAGTCAATTATGAATGTATGTTGTCTTTGTTTAATGGAGTTAAAAAAGCAGCTGACGTCGAAAGAACATCACTGCTTCCTTTTGTCTTAGATAGTGTATACACGTTTTAATCTAATGCAAAGGCAATATAAAGAACACACAATAGTTTATCAGTTTATCATGTGGACATTTTATGTGGAAGGCATCATTTATCGGGATGAAAGGGAAAGGATGGAATGGGAACCTTCTTTTCAAGCTATTACAACTTTGATCTGGTGTAGCAAAAGCAAGCATCTTGCATACTGAAAATATCTAAAATGTAAGTATATGATTTAAGCAGAACTCTGGTGGGCCATTACTTTGTAAAGTTTGCCATCATGAGGTAAGAGGCAAGATTTATTTGACTTTCCAAAAAGACAATAAAGTCAGTTCTCAATTTAGCACATGCTGCATTATAGTGAAGTGTATGTCACAAGTATAAATGATTTTTGCCATGATTTTTGAGGTAAATAATCACCTATCGTCAGTGGCAATTGTTTTTGAAGTACATCTGTAGTAGGATGAGCATTTGAGTGATTTATTTGCTTTAGCTCAAAATACTTTCTAATTTGTTTTACTTAAACAACTAATAAAAGGTTTAAAATTAAAAAAAATGTTAGAGGGTTCCATTACTTTTGATCATCATTCATTTATTTATGGTTGGTGCGTTCATCAGGGTATTAATAAGTTCTAAAGAAGTCATTTTGTTGTGGGAACACAGCGGGGGAGATTTGTATTATTTGTTATGAATCTGTAACAATTACCAATCAGTAGTGATGAAGCTGTGTGGACATAGCCCTGGGCATAAAGCCCTTTAATTGGAAATCTCCCAACCAGCAGCAATCTGAGATAATTACTGTAGAACATTTTATACCACAACAAACATGCTAAAAACATATTAATTAATCCAAAGCACAATACATATCAACTGAATACGGAAAGCTTTTTTCCCTGCCCCATGGTGCCCTTGGTTTTGATGCTAGGAGTAAAAGACCAGTAGTGATAGTCACACCAGTATAACCTCAGGCAGCTGGTCAGTTTTAAAATATGTAGTGTTTTTTGCTGCTTCTAACACAATTTCATACTTTGGAAAAATTTGGTTTGTTACAGAAAGGCAACATCAATGGAGCCCTATTGCTGGTGTGATGTAAAAAGGCTCTGATGTGTTATTGTACGAAGCGAAGTAATGTGCTTGCATTATGATTAAGATGCAGCTCATTCATAATGAGGTAGTGATCTGAGATTACTGCGATCTGTGGAAGCATAGCTATGTTATCCACATTGACACCATGGGTCAGGATTAAATCAAGAGTGTCGCCGCAGTAGTGTGCAACCCCTGTTATGTTTTGAGCAAATGCACATTTCAGTGGATCATGTTCTTTTTCAAAGTGGATATTAAAGAAATATCTATGGGAGAGTTTGTCACTGTGTACTGCTAGATTTGCTAGGAAACAACAACATTTTTGTAAGAACTCTGTATAAGAGTTGGATTGTAGACAGTAATTAGAGAGAAAGAGAGAAAGTCTAATTTGTATCTAGATTAGTTATGCTAAGAAAGACATAAAAGGAAAACCTGTTTTCTGATTTATTTTTATTATTATGATTATTAATTATTATTATTATTGTTATTATTATTATCATTATTATTGCTTATACTTATATGAATACTATAGGATTGGGTACATAGTTATAGCCAGTGAGGGTGGCCTCATTTAGAGCAATAAACTTTTCAATCTAACCCAGGTATCTGTAAGACACAAGTTATCAATCAGAGATTATTTCATTTACAATAAGAGCTTTAGAAATCACAATCTGGTGATAAGCAGTCCCAGCTTTAGATCTAAGGTCAATTTGCTGTTTTTTTTTTTTTTAAATAGTTGATTATATTATTGCAACACATATTCGGAGTTTTCTACTTTTACACCGTCTCAATAAAGTCAGATGTATGAGATGATGTGAGGAAGCTAACAAAAAGTCAGTTTAACCAGTCTGTTTGCTACCTGGCCTCAACGTTGGTTTATCAGCAGCAACTATCTGAGCTGTACTGCCGACCAGCTAACATGCTGTGGGCTATGCTGCAAGAGATGAGAGCAGCACCCTCCCATGCAAGTTAGATCCTGAACCAAATGTGGACCAGTTTTCAGTGAAACCCACATTGTTTTCAGAACACCAGCAGTTCAGTGCCCAAAGCCTCCTGTAGGCCCTATGGCTGCATTGCATAGAAATGGGGCCAGAGCATCAGACATCATCTGGACTACATCTAGACAAATTTAAACACTTAAACATTATTCTTAGTGACCTCTGACTGCCACAGACAAACATCATTAGCCCCTATGTGTATCGCTATCCTGTCATACCCGTGGCTGGCCAGCAGCTTCAGGTTTCTCTATAATGTCTGATGCCCTGGCTCCTGATGGACACCTAACAGTAGCAGGAGCTGGAGCCCCTAAACGAGAAGCTATTTTCACCTGAATAATAACTGAATCACTTATAACCAGAGTACTTTTTATTTCTTCACTGAACGTTTGAAACCTGTATGACTTGTGAATAGGTGGAGGAGAGTGCTCTTGTATGGGGGAGGGCTTTTTCTCTACCCAATCGCCCTGCTACAGGGGCTCCTCAGCCAGAGTCGAAGGTGGGCTATGTCCTTCCAAGGCACCTGAAGTTGTTTGTCACAAGCCTGACTTTGTCCTTCTAGATCTAATTATAGTCCGGACGTACGCTTCTAACTGAGGTACCTTTTCCCTCAACGACTAAACTAATTGACACTTTTGACAAATAAAATTCTGCTATTATTAGCGATTGAGAAAAACTAAACCTGCAGCAGACAAGGAGCCCAGCACACTCCATACTGATGCCTATTGATTTCATCTTTTTTTCAGCTGTATGGTTTGGTGATGTTGTTGACAGACAGTTTGATAACTTTTAAAATGTCAGGGTAACTCACTTGGATTTCTTTTTTCTAAGTGGCAAACAACTCGAACAGCAGCAAACACGAAGCAGCAATACAATCAATAACTGATTATAGGCAAAAACGGCATTGGTGAGATGTAAACCTCCTACTTGAGCTTATGTTGATGTAACTGTATCAGTACTGGTCAGTACAATCTTGTGACAAGAAAACCAAACTGTTCCTTTAACCACTGTGGCCCCACATTCCACTGCATTAGTCATTGCCTTGCAAAGCCACTTTCTGGTTCAGCTTTCCTGGACAGTGCAGCTGAAATGATAATGAAAAATAATGAACAGCCCAATTTTTGTTTTTCATGTTTTGCAGATTTTCATGTTGGAAGGGCAAATGATTAAGCTGTTTTGCACAAGCTGATGGATTCTGCTCTCTCTCACAGAGCAGCTGTGAGTACAGTTTTTTCATGCACAGCTCCTTTTCCTGTGATTTTGTAATTTCAGATGTTTCATTGGAATAATGCACCAAGACAAGCTGGTCAGCCAAATAAGTAGGAAGGTGCGTGAGAGGAAAAACAATACAAAAGTATGAGCTCTTCTCTTCCCTAATATGTGAATGTAAATTGATTTTAACATTTTATTCACACCTTTTGTTTATCGTGAAATATTCATGTTAACCCAATATTTAACTGTACATTTTGTGCTGCAAATATATAAATAAGCAATACATTTATGTACAACAATAGTAATCCTTCTTACAATAATTAAGAGCAATATTACAATTCTTTGGCAACTTTTTTTTACACTAAGCCCCAAGGCCAGATCTAATGTTCAGCATTCAGATTAGTTGAAGTGATACTGTCTATTGCTGAGACAGACTCAGATTTAACATCACTGGTGGAAAGAAAGGGAAATGGAAAAAAAAGAAAGAAACAGAGGAAAGAAATATGCTTTCAGTCATGATGTATGTGCGCTTAGAAATGATAAAGTGCTGTCTACTGTACCAACACCACAGATGTCACTTCCCAAAACACACATATTCTAATGAGTGGGTTCGTTTAATGTATTAAGCACGTCAAAGCATTGAGCCACTCATCCTCGTTAAGATTCCAATTTGTTCAGCTTGCTTAACATCTCTCCATGCGGCCTTTTAATCTGGTTTCATTTCTCAAATTAATGAAATGTTAAGTGTCTGAGGCTACCCTGAAACGTGGGCACAACCGTCCATGGACCATGAATACTTTATAATGGTAATAAACCATGCAATTATTGAATGAGAATCACAAGGAATCTTGTTCTGTGAAAGTCCTTCGCAGCAAAAGTTTGCCTCTGTCTACGCTCCATCAAATACAAACATGAAATATCAAATGTGGTTGTGTTTTCATTAAGCTAAGAAACACCTGGGTCTGGTATTAAAAAGTAAATGATGCGCGGTGTTAAAATTCCGCTCTGACTTTTTTCCCCTGCAACATGCGGTATTTTTCAAAACAAATTACAGTAATATGTTTGAGGTAAATAACTAATTTGCATGGGTAATGTATAATGTTTATCCCAACAGTCAGGGAGCATGCGGAAAAGATTAATACCCTACTTTATTTTAAGTGAAAATGCTTATTACCACAGAGACCGCAGGGAGAGACATAGATACTCATCTTTCATTAGAGCATCCACTGCTAAGAGCACTTGGCCCTGAAGTTCTGTGCCAAATCCAATGCATCCAAAAATACAATTCTGAAAGGAAGCTTTTGTGGTTGAGCTATCTGATATAGCGCTAATGAAATGCATCGAAGCCGGCTACACAATTTCTCCACACTGCTCCTCACACCACGATCCCCTAATCAACCTCCGCTGACCTTTGGCTCTAATCCTTTTTGAGACTACTGCAGAGGCAGCCTCTGCTCTGTGGAAGGCTGCGAGCACTAGCTAGCGGGCCATTCATGACTTTAGAGTTCAAGTGGTGCTTCCAGTCAGCTGTACACTCTACTGTACACCAGGCAACTGCGTGATGGCACATCAGCATTCAGAGTGAGCACCAATAATAAAAGACTCGTATAAATGACAAGCTAATAACAGCATGCAACTCCCCATACCCTTGTACAGCCTCTCTCTCTTGTCATATCGAGAGGCCTCCTTGGCAGACATATGGCTCCATTTTAATTAGTAATAGGTATCACCCCACTAAATAAACAACACAGTGATCCTCCCACTGATAATGCTTTCTAAATTCAGCTAAAGCACATTAATAATTTCTGCTATGTGACATTTAGGAGAAGTTTTCTAAACACAGTTTGAAGTTACCTACTCATGATCAAATATGAACTGTACAATAATAAAGAGTGGATTTTGGACATTGGATGAACCCCTGTATGTATGTATGTATGTTTGTATGTATATATATACCATATATCCACCAGAATGTCTCACTTTCTCAGTGCATGTTACTAGAAATGTGCACTTTAGATACTAGATTTCATATGATGAGTCTGATTTTGAGTCCTATAGCTTGAGTGATTTGAACATTTCTTCAGGCTTGGTCTGAACCCTTTTCTCTTTCTTTTTTAAATGAGTTTTATCAGAGCACAGACAGAACTCTGTCTGGACAATCCGCCATGGGCAAAAACGTATTGCTTTTTGACTTCACCAATACTAAGTAAAACAGGATGTTAAACTAATGAACAGTAAACAAAATAAACAAAGCAATCAAACAAATATGACACATACTTCGGCATCTGTACAGCCATCTATAATAGCAGACAGATGTAGCTTCTAGTTAGTTCTTATTAAAATGTACAGCAATTTTGACATCAGTAATTCCCCTCTCTCTTTCTCTCTCTCTCTCTCCATTTATTTCTCTCTCCCTTGCTCTCTCTCTCTCTCTCTCTGTTTCTCTATCTCTTCATTTCTCCCTCCTTTACTCTCTCTGTCTCTGCTTCTCTCTTTATTTCTTCCTCCTTTATGCTATCTCTCTTTTTCTCTCTCTCTCTCTTTTACACTCTCTGCTTCTCTCTCGCTCTCTTTATTTCTCCCTCCCTTACTCTCTCTTGCACGCACACACACGTGCACACACACAAATAATGCAAACAGAATCTTTATTTTCACTTTTTGTGTCTCTCTTACATGACTAACTACCTTGCAAGCAATGGAAAGTGTGTACTGCCTTTAGGTAAGACGTACTTTGATGTATATTCTCCCCAACCATACGGTTTCCCCAGTTCTGATGTATTTGTACAATTTGCTATACAGAGGGGAAATCTCGTCTTTTTGTATACGACATTCAAAACAAGAGAGTCAAGGAAAATCTTCCACTTTGTTTCTTGCTGAATATCAAAGGAGAGAGACATTAAAAATAAAGAGCACCATCTGCTTGCGTTCACCCGCTCTGGAGCGCTGCGCTGTTTGAGCAGAGGAATCCATTTGGAAGGGGAGAAGGAAGAGGGGGGGCGGGGGGAGTCTGCTTTTTTTATCTCCAGTTCTTGCAGTCAGCGTCTGAAACAGAAATGTAAGTAGCCTAACAACTAGTGTACAGTTGTGTGACTTCTGGCAAAATGAGAAATTCATTTTTATTATTTTCCAATTTCAGGCTCCTGAGGGCACATCAAATAAAAGCTCTGCTTAGCAGGCCAGGAACACTCCGTAGCTTCAGGTCAGGTTCCAGCTCGGTTATATGCATCCATGCCTTAGTGTCCCCGGGCGTAGAAAACTCTCTCTCTCTCTTTCTCTGCTCATTCTTCTTTCTTTTTTCTGTCCCCTTTTCTCCTGCTTTCTATCTGTTCCTTTGTTTCTTCATCTTTCTTCTTTTTTTCTGTGTACTTCACACTCTGTCACTCTCTGTATCTCCTTTCCTGTCTCTTGCTCTCTATTTTTTCTCCCTCCTTTCTGTCCCCTTTTGTCACTCTCTGTTTTTCTCTCTCTGTCTCTCCTGCATTCTCTCTCTTTCTCTCTTCTTTCGCATGCTCCTTTCCGTCCCCTTTTGTCTTGCTTCTCTGTATCTCTGTTTGTTTCTTTCACTCCTTCTCTCTCTCTCTCTCTCGCTCTTTGTTTTTTTTTTTCTGCTTATTCATGATTCTTCATGTTTATTGTTATTTCTTTCTTTCTTATTTTCTCTCTTTCTTTCTTTTTTATTCCTTCTGTCTTCCCTCTACTGGGTTTTTTCTTTCTTTCTTTCTGCCAGCCTCCCTGTCTCTTCTCTTGTTTACTGTCTATTTCTTTCTTCCTCATTCTCTCATCCCTTTCTGCCCCCCTTTGTCTTGTCTTCTGTCTGTTTCCTTTGTTTCTTTATCACTCTCCCTCTTTATTCTTTCTGTCTTCTTCTAACTTTTATCTATGCCGACCTCTCTTTCTCTCCCGTATTTCCCTTGTCCTCCTTTCTGTCTACTTTTGTCTTGCTTCTCTCTCTCTCTCTCTCTCTCTCTCTCTCTCTCTCTCTCTATCTCTCTTTCTCTCTCTCTATCTCTCTCTCTCCCCCTCTCTCTCTCTC
>JBBPDB010000001.1:44152419-44187994 GCA_037974465.1 Brachypetersius altus | reverse complement strand
TAAATGCAGAGGAAGTATTTCGTGCTGTTCACACTGTGTGCTGTGGTGTGTTCACGTATGACAAATGGTCACTTCACAAGGTTGAGTGTTTTATAAAATGGCCAGTGAGTGAGGGATGTATCAATTTATCATGACCTACATCATAACATAATAAAGAAAAACTAGGTCTTTAAAAATTAAATTGAAGTAGATTATGCATTTGTCTCACCAGTTTGCATCCTGACAGCTCCTCCAGAAGGGCCATTAAAATCCTCCCATCCTGGATATCACGGAAGAGATCGTGCACCTCCAATGGAGGATTACACTACACAACACAAGGAAACAAAACACAAACCAAAAATGAATTCAGTATCATCACTGGATTAGTACCAAAACCTCGTTTTTTTATCCGAACTAAATAAAATGTAATTTAAAAAATAGCCTAAAACAAAATAGAATTGTTTTTACAATACATTTTACAAAACTTTAAAAAACATTCTTTAATGGCTTATTTAATTCTGGTTTCAATGCAGCATTTCTATCGGTCCATTAGTCATGGTTTGCTCACATGATGTAAGGGTACACATTTACAAAGTTTATTATATTGTAGGTGCACAAAGAAACCAAAATAGCATCAGAAACAACATGATGTAAGCACAGATGGATATTCAAAAAAGAAACATGTAGTATTACAAGTAGAGTAGATCTTTCTAGAATTATGGGAAAAGATAAATAGTATTGGGGACTACGGGTCAAACTTTCCATCAAAACAATGAAGACAAATGTTTAATTGTTAATTAGTGGGTCGTCGTTTTGATAAAAAGCCAAACTCTGTGGGGCAAAATAGAGATGCATTGTGCAACAAAACAAAGGATTTATCACTGGTTGTTTTGAGTCAGTAGAGAGCTGTGTGAATGGCAGCGTTATCATCTCTGGGCTGTCTGAAACACTAGAGGCCCAACAGACGACGGCCAGAGAAAACAAAAGACTGGGCTTTAACGAGTGGACAGAGTGTGCACAGTGAGGAAGGCGTAATGCGAATGTGTGAGCTTTTCTTTCTGCCCGTCTGTGAGAGGATAAGAAAGTGGGATAAAGACACTGGGTGAGAAGAAAAATAGAAAAGGTGCCAATACAAAAAAGGACAAGTAAACGAACGAGAAAGAGAAATAGCAAGCCATACTCCATAAGATGAAAACTACAAGCCATTTAACATTAGAAGACAGCAGGGCTACACTATATGTTGTATAGTTATTATTATTTCCATTTCAGCCATTGAAATACTGATATTACCAAAGGCCAAACTTTGGACATGAGCCCATTTTTGTCATCCTACTGCCCAAAAAAGGTCAGCATTTAATAAACTGTAAGACATATAATATTACAATTAGGACTGTGTTACTACTGATTATATGGGTAACTATGAGTATGACCGATATGGGTTTTTCCATGGTCAATGTCACGTGTGTTCCATAGCAGATTTTGGCCTCATTAATTGGCCAGACCGATAATCAGTCGACCTCTATTGAGTAAAGTACCGTACTATTTTGACGATTAACAAGCAACTGTTTTGTGTTATTATTTGTTGAGTTATTTTGTTTTAGGCCCCAACAGAACACTCTGAATCACTATTTGGGATTCCTGACACTTTTTAATGTTAGCAGTTTGTTAGCAAAGCACTTTTATTATAAAACCAGGAAAAACGACAAATACAAACCGATTTTTCATTAAAGGTTTCATTGCAGTCTCTAACATGAAACCAAAACCAAGGGCTTGCAGTTGTGAGCCCAAGACGGAACGGAAAAGAAGTACAGATACTGTAAGAGGAGCTACAAATCTAATGTTTAAAATACGTAATCAAAAATGTGAATTTTATTACTAATCGCTTGCAGAGAATGGTCACACTGCAGGCAGCTCTGTCAAGCCCTAATATTATGTTGTCATTCAAATTGCAAAATAATCGCTAAGCTGATGTATCCGGAACAAACATTTCAATCAATGGATGATATTAATCAAGTAATTGATGATAATGAATTGACCGTGACAGCTTGAAAACAACGAACTGTATCATTGATACGACCCTTACTTTCTTTAAAATGTCTCTTGTCTCTTGAAATGATAACCAAAAAATTGTATATCATTACACCAACATAAACTTAAAACATAGTCTCAGCTACGGTGGTGTTGTTACAACATTCATTTATTATTCATGATAGAAAGACACATGTATATTTCCTGTTTGCCGTATTATTGCCTTAGAGACGTGTTTGCTGAAGAGAGGTTGTGTGTGAACAAGTGTTCACAAATGTTGAGGCTAAATGCAGATTAAAGAAAATAATCGATAATCCTCTTGCTTGTGTATGCTGGGTTATAATTAACCTTCACAAACCTTCTCTAAATGTAGATTCATCCATCTTGTGAAGGTCCTCTTCTGAACCACTTCTCTCTCCACTGCAAATGACACCAGAAAGAACCATTTCAATTTACATTACAATCTCATGTTACAGAGAACCTTTACCATCTTTAACATTCGTGAAAATGTACCCCATCCTCTCATGATATAACCTCATTTCTCCAAATGCAAACTAATGAAGCAAAAACACTTTCTTAATTTCCACAATTGGTAACGTAACAAGATTTTATTGCAAGTAACTTTGGATCATTCCCGTTGGTCCATTCAGCATAAAAATGATCACACAATTTAAAGGATAACTGATGTTTGCAGGTGGTACGAATAAAAAGTGAAGAAAATGAAATTACAGTCACAATACGCTAATATAAATGCAATTATGAAGCACTAGGGTGAAAGGTCACAGACAGTCTATTCCATGGTGAGACTCTGTCTCCGAGTTCCATTTTAAAACAAAGACATTAGGCAAAGGATGACAGCAGAGGCTGGATTATACAGCCCCTTTGGCACACTGTCCACTCCATTTTCCCCCCGTGATGGATTCTCTTGACACTAGAGTGTTCTTGGAGGCTCCTTGTTGGCATTCCAAGCATGTAAATAAATAACAGAGGGGAAACAGGCCTATCCCAAGGGGAGCGGCACTTCAGAAGCTTCCTTCATTCATTATTTAAAGCAAATACCTAAGGAAGCTCCATATCCTGGAATCAGTAAGTGTTGTCCAAATTACTTGATGGAATAGTGACTTAACAGTCTAAGAGGAAGGCCCAAACCCATTAAATCAAACAAACACAACAACACACACTCTCTAGGCTGCACAAATCGCTGTGCGGAGATTTTCAAACAGACCATTTTGTGAAAAATCTTCTGAACTAACAACAGAAAAGAGCAAACAGCTTGGACCCAAACCAAACATATACAGTAAACAGAATCCAGACCAATATCTGGATAATACAAGATTAACTATTGTGATGTACAACATTATTGTGATGTACTTTTACACTTGTATACCTGTTTCCATCCATATTCTGAGCTGCTTATCCCAGCCAGGGTTACCGGGGGTCCCCTCCCAGTGCTCAATGAGCAAAAGGAAGAGAACCAGGTCACCAGTCCACTGCAGTGTATGAGAACGAGGTATTTACAGGATAATGAGGTATTTTAAACATATGTGTAGTGAGAATAGCTAGACTGAGGGGTCATTTTCCCCAGGCTCGTTTCCGTGCTGCGGCTTCTCATTTAAGTCAGAAAAAAGGCTAAAATGCTTTGATTAGCATAAGACATTCATGTGCTAATTCTGTTGATAAGGGCTGACCTCACAACAATGGGATAAAACGAAAGAAAATGTGGAATTATTCCCAAGGTAGCACCCAAATAAAGGCATGGCACCCAAATAATGAGTGGACCTCTTTGTACTCAAAACTTCAGCACAAAAAAAACAAATGAAGCATCATTTATAATTTTTTTCCAAGGCAGTCTATAAATGCCCCTAAAGCTATTATTTCCTCTGTTCTGGCTCTTAATAGACCTGCATGATCTGGGGAAGCTTGTGGTAATGGCTAAAGCCCACCAGGCAAGACTGTGTTAATGAGGGGCCCGTTTTCCTGCCTGGAAGAGCTCTTGCTCAAAAAGACAAAAGGTCACATGCCAGATTCTGCAGCTTTGAACTGACTACTGTGACAGACAGCCTACCACTCAGGAGACAAGAAAAAGATCCCCACATTTTTAAAAGTTCCCAAAAACTGAGTTTCAACCGTTCGATGATGCAAAAACATGCTGTAACCAGCTATTAATTACTTTTGGTAGTAGCTCAAAATGTGTACCTTTCAGTCCATACCATGTTTGTGTTTGTAAGTAGTGGAGGAGATGTTTTATGTGTTTTGTCAATTGCTGACAGTAAAACAAATGGTCAGAAATGCAGGATGAACAAGTAATAACGTAACAAAATGTAAACGATGTATCAAAACAAAAGCATTGATGAGGTTTTAATACAAAAAACAAGCAAATCTGTGGCCTGTTGGAGATTCCCTATGAAGAAAAGGAACTTTTCCACCCTCTTCGTGAGAACCGTGTTTGTTTGCACAATGAAGTTGCATTCATGAGCTCAGCAGTTTCTGCCTAGCAGCCTAGTGAACTGAAACGCTGGCAATTCAAATAAACTCCAGTGCACACGACCATGTGTAACATCAGGGAGCAAATGAGGTTAAAATACACAGCCTGGCTTTCCAGTACAGCTTAAATACTATTCATTCTTGGTGATGTGCTGGAGGCCTGTAATGATTTGCAAGATTAGACTAAAAATTAGACTAACAAAATCTAAACACAGTGCATACATCAGCCTTCTCCATCTCATGTTTTCTTCCCTGAGGCATCTAACGCTAGAGGGATGATGCTGCATTAGTTTCATGAACTCCAGCAGCTGGATTCAGAAACCCAGCAACCCAACTGAACCATTAGAATTTCCTTAGATTGTATGATGTACAATCACACATCTTCACATGTAAATCACATATCTTCCTGCCAATTGTCTTACGCAACAGATTTCACCATGTCACGGAAAATTCAAATTCTGAGGCAGGCTCCAGTCTTTGATGGAGGTCACATTCAAACATGCACATTTTACTGAACCAGGTGCAGAACCAGCGCAAAACAAAAACAGACAAAATCTTCCAGCTCACAGTTGTTCATACGCTAAATAACTTAATATTGATAACTTAACAGTATTCTTTCTTCTTATTTTGTGGCAAAAGCATAAGAAAAGCAATAATGCTAACTTACTAACCATTATTTCACCTCACCTATGTCATAAAAAGGTGAAATAAACAAAATCAAGCTTTCGCCATGCTTCATAAACTATAGAAAATACACAATAAAAACATTTGAATAAACTGTACATGCTATGGACTTAAAAGTATATTGTTTTGCAAATAAACTTCATTTAAAACTAACCTCAGTTGTTAAATATGATTCAGAACATTTGAACTGCACTGCACTATAATTCCACAGACGGCTATACTCCACTCGGGACTGATAAATTGTAACAAAGGCATTACTTCTCACTCGGGTGTATGTCAGGGAAAACCAAGAGCAAAATGAATTTCACTTCACTGCACACCAATTAAAAGCCTGTGGAGGAATCGTTAGTGAGTGTGGCCTCAGATATCCTCCTACGCACCCCAAAGTTCTGAGCCCAAAGCAGCGAGTCTTTTTGATGGCAGCAGAGGGTTCTGCTCTTTGATACATTGCAGCTCACTTTGAGCCATGCCTGAGCACTTTTTATAAGAACTGCTGCACGACAACAAAGGCCTTCGGCGTGGTACAGACGAGCATGGTCTTTATTAGACACACATGCAGCCAACTCAAACAAAATGCTTGCAGATAATCTGTAAGCTACACAAGACTTTTACTAAAGGATTATTTCCAAAACTAAAAATAAATCAGTGTAAATCAGTACAAATTAGTTTTTTGGTGCCTGACAGAACTTAATCTTTTTAATTATTATGTGATTACAATAAGGTTAAATTTATTTTGTTGACTCCTGGATAGATGGGGAATTCAATGCATTCTTCTCAGTCAAAATAACCTGGTCATAACAGACAGTGGCTTCATAAAATAACTACTGCAAAATCCCAAGTATAAGGCTGTAGGTTTATTGACTGGTTAAAAAGTGGTCACCTCACCAACCCTCTTCGAAAAGAATAACTTTCCTGCAGTTCATTCCAACCTACATGTTGTGCATTCTCTCACAAAGAGCTAATGCAGTCAAAGACTACCAACACTATAAAGTTAGTCAGTTTTCAAAGGTGTAGCTGATTACCACTGCTTTAGATCATCACTGCTGCCATTAACTTTTCTTAGAGAGAACCAGTAGTTTTTACAAGGCTATACCTCTTATAACCCATTTGGTAGCATTTTTAACATTTAAAAAGCCAGACCGTGGTAACCTCTTAATAAAACCTGCGTCTCTCCACATGAATGGCATCATCTAAACTTAAGAAAAAGTTTAAGTTAATGCTTCTTGGCTCCATGCAGGCTTTCTATTATTTCAGCTTCAACAAGAAGGTGGGAGATCCCAGATGGAAGGCAAAGTTGAGCTTCTAAGACAAAAAGCTGGTTGTGATTACGATTTTATTGCATGAAAATGAACTAAATTAAACCTTTTGTTGTCAGATTATAAAATGTGTAAATTAAAATGTAACACATATTTAAATGTAAACATTTGTCCAAAATGAACATTTTAGGATGCATTTTTGATTAACAAAAAATGCTTCTCCCATTCCCCGCAGCCCCACCACACACATACATATACACACACATACTTTTTATGTCAATATTGAAAAAATCATCATATTGTCCAGCCATGCCACATAAGACAGATACAGAGTCGCTCTGGATAAGGGCATCTGCCAACTGCCCTTAAAACTGATAAGACCACAGCTCCACTAATGCTGTCACTATGGGCATATTTACACAGCCATGTCCTTCGTTGTTCTTGTACTTTTCCTGTTTTCTGATATGAGACATACAATGTTTTTATCTCTATCGCAAAAATGTAAACACAGCAGAATTCTGTCCTTCCACTGCATGCAGACACTCAGCCTGTGATTAAGAAACATCTTCAGTCTGTGACAGAATGTTGATATGGCATAGAAGCAGACTTTCTGGCTTACGGTTTGGAAAACCTTTCATTACAGGAAAGGACTGTTCCGCAGCGATTCTTCACAAAGACGTCTGTGGATATGAGTTAAAGTGACACCAAAAAAGGGCTTTAGCATGTGACATCCTGAGCATTTTAGGCCTGAAAGATTTTTTTAACGTTTCTTTCAAATATGTCAAGAGAGAAACCAAAAGCCAGACAGTCCAGTCCAATATAAATACAAGGTTATATTTAGTCTTAAAGCCTCAGAATTGTCATTAAAATCTGATCATGTAAAATATCATGGGGGAATTGTGTGGATTTAATTAATTTGGCCCCATGCACCATGTTCAACAAAAAAAGCTCAGATTAGGGCATTAAACCCCACTTCATTACCCCTAGGATTTATTCAACAGTAGAAAATGACTCATTTGTATTTTAAAGAAAGTTTTTCAATCTCATGTCCATCTGCCATATCTGTCTCGTTCCGTCGACTACCACAGACAGTATTTTTTTAATACTTTTTCATAACACTTAAAGCACACTAATAATAAAAGTTAATGCCCATTTGCTAATTTCAGTCTGTATATGTTTGTGTAAACCGTGTGTTTTTGCTGTAACTGAATAATAGTAGTAACTCATTTAGATAGTAGTTTTCCAGAAGAATTAATCTGTGGTTATTTGTTACCAGTGTACTGGTGTGGGAGTGGGAGGGGTTTCAAAGGCTCCACTTCATTGTCATGGAAACCAGAAAACCATAGAGAAAGCCACTTCGAGAGGAACTACCATTGTACTGCTTTGCTCCAGTGTTGGGAAGTTAGGTAAAACTTTACAAGGACAGCTCAGCTCAAGTTTAACAGCTGTTATTTAGATGTAAAATATTTAAGAGGTTTAGTAATGGCTTTCAGCAACTGTCCGATGGTTTCTTTACAAGGGAGCATTGAGTAAGGATCTTATCTAAGCACCTGAAAACGGCATTAAAATATTGTCTATATTAAATAATGATCAAATTCAGAGGCAGCAGATAGAAATAAGATTGGAAAACTGTGCAGCTTCCACATTCCAGTGTTGTGCATCTGATACAGTCATCAACTGGCCATTATACTCCCTCTCGTTAACCAAGAATGGCAATGACCTGATGAGATGAAAACTTCCTATTTTGGGCTTTCTCCTCATATGATAAATGTGTCTCTTGTTCCATAAAAGACTGTAGTGTTTTCAGTCTGAAAATTAGACATAATAGTTATGGCCGTGTGTCATGCATCAGCATTTGAGCATTCAATACAGTCATTGTGAGCATGTCAAATGTTTTCACTGGCTTTGACCCATAGACATAGACTGGAGCCATTCTCCAGTTCAGCTGTAATTACATTATAAGTACAGGAATGATGTCATTCCTAAGAGCACCTACCCGTTTGAGCAAAGCAGAATAGTAGATTTGCGTCAGGCGGCGAAAAGATAAGCACATGAACATGGCCGGTGTTTAGGCGGTGTTCTAACCCAAGATAATGGATCAGGTGCTAAACTAGTGCTAACAGTGGCATTTTGAGGCTAAAGGTCTTTGAAGAGTAAACCTCAGTTGGCAGGCAGCAGGGGGACAGTTCATCCTGTCTTTAAGACAGGGAAAAGCTCACTTGAAGACCAAATAAATTCTCCAGCTGCAAAGTCTCAGCTCGGCACAGAGCAAGCCCAAAGTTCAAGAGAGTCCGAGTGTATATTCAGGGCTGTTTGAAAGACCGAAAGAAAGATCAACTGATTGTGTGCTGAAATTAGAGTGCGTGTGTGTCTGTGAGAGAGAAAACGAAAGCAAGAGAACAAGAGAAAAGGTGATTCAAACAGATTGAAAGATTGAGTCATTCTTTATCTTTCCGTTGTGATATCCTAACTGAGTAAAATATAATAGAATAAACTATTATATTCTCTGACAAACAAATGGTTATTCGATTAGGATGTCACAGTGGAAAGACAAGGACTGGGTTTTGTAAAGCCTTTTCTAATAATTCTACTCAAATCTTAAGCATATTTGAGATCTAAAAGAAAACAAATGAATCTCTGTAAGCCTATCAAATGGATCCATTCACAAATTCTGACACAGTTCTCTGAAATGTCTCTATAAAGTGTACATTTCGGACAGTGAGACACTGTGAATGCTATATTTACAATCTCACCAACCAGATAAGCTGTGCAATCATATAGGACAGATTGACTACATCTACAAAAACTGAAACTCAGTAATCTGGGGAAACAGTATATGTATTACTAAAGATAAACAACAAGTAAGCATAAATATGATTACCCCAGACATTGCATATTTATTTAACTAATCTTTTAAAGTGACCGTTTGACTGCAAATCGCATTAGAACAATGTTTCCCTTTACATACAGCGAATTTGTATTCTATCCAGGCCACATATCTAAACCACATTAAA
Source organism: Brachypetersius altus (assembly GCA_037974465.1). Lineage (NCBI taxonomy): Eukaryota > Metazoa > Chordata > Actinopteri > Characiformes > Alestidae > Brachypetersius > Brachypetersius altus. The sequence continues at coordinate 44,178,549 of JBBPDB010000001.1, read as the reverse complement.
GTTATCTCAAATGGGCTTGTTTATGTGGTTTCTGACACTGTACAGATACCATTCAGACTTCAAGGAGCCAGCTGCTGCCTTTTTTGCCAAACAGTGAATGTTGTACATTTGAATACATAACAGTGTGTCACACAGTGTCAGAAACTACATTAGCCACATTAGCCTCAAAGTTCCAGTGTAAAACCATACATGTTAGCACTGGACAGCAAACACGTTTGGGCTGGTGGACTAAAACCGTGTAAATCTGATTTTTTAGTCAACTATCACTTTAACACAATCTGAGATAAGCTGCTTTATTACAGCAAAGGCCTGCTGTGAACGTCATTGCTATTTATAAAAATCATAGGCAAGAACAAATACAAGTTTGAGTCTGCAAGTTTTACTTTATTCAGCACTGTTAGCAGTCTACTCCAAGCTTGCTGCCAGCCAGTAGAAACACCTGCATCTAATAAAACGGGCTTGATGTCCTCATAACCCTGAAACAAAGACTGACCTCAACGGCACTTACGTCAGACTGCCTTTACAGGTTTATCAGACCTTGTAACATGCATTTCAAAATTAGGTAAAGGTTCCCTTCCATCTAAGGCAGTGGTCCCCAACCTTTATTTCGCCACGGACCGGTTTAATATCAGAAACTATTTTCACGGCCCGGTCTTTAAGGAGTGGCAGATAAATATACGTATATGTATTTATACAAATAAATGATACGCATAAAAATGGGGATTTTAAAAAAATATAATAATGGGGTATCTTTAAAATATAGTAATACATCCAATATGCACATGCACTCGCAGCTTTATTAACAGCATTTTCATAACAAGGAGCCAACAACATAACACGGGTAACATTCACGGTTTTTTTTTCTGTGCAGCCCGCGGCCCGGGGGTTGGGGGCCACTGATATAAATCATTATGCTTGCCTTCACTGGAAATCAGAGGCCAAGCCCCTACCCTGGATTCCGCGTCTGTCCCTAAACTTTTGTGCATATAGTACAATGAAGCAGCGTTGGATAGTGCAGTAGTCTTTGCTACCATCTGCTGGTTAAATATTAATACTACAACTGGACGTGTTGGCCTGTTTTTAGTGGTCCATTTCATTCCTGCAGCTCTCTTTCTTTCGCTCCTTACATCTCTCTCTCACTCTCTCTCACGCCACACTTACATTCCTGTTTTGCCACCCTTGCACTGAATAAATAACCCTATAAATGATTTCATAATTGTGAATAATTTAATTACAGTTACAAACATCAATTTTAAAACTACTATACTTGCATGAAATGGCTGCTTCAGCACACCACGACATTTTGGACAACACCATGCTTCCAAAGTTTGGGGAAGAACCTATTCTAGCATAATAATAGCAACGTCTATTAAGACATCGTTGGATGAGTTCAGTGTGGAAGAACTTTACCGGCCTGCACAGAGCCCTGACCTCAACCCCCTCCGACACCTTTGGAATAAACTGGAACAGAGATTGTGAGTCAGGTCTACTCGTCCAACATAAGTGCCTGACCTCATAAATGCTGTACATAATGAATGGACAATCACAAAAACTCCAAAATGTTGTGGAAAACCTTCCAAGAAGAGCTGCAAAGGGGGACTAACTCCATATTAAAATATATGTATTGCTGTAATATATGTAAGTCCCTGTTGGTGTAATGGTCAGGCGTCCCAATACTTGTGTCCATGTAGTGCGGGTTATGACGTTATAGGCAGAAGTTGTTACCATGGTCTAATGTAAAGTGAAGCAGAGCTCGTTGCCTAGCAACGGAGGATCAACACATCATGGCCGGCGGAGTGGAGACACCCCGACTCTCCAAACAGATTTTCATCAACAATATTCACACATACTCCTCAAAACACATCGCACAAGTGAGCTTCTCTTCAACCTGTACAGTTTTACGTTAGAACATTTTTCATCCTGAGAAAATGTAGAGTTTCTAAATGTCGAAATGGATTAGCGATAAAAGCGACAGTACTTCTGTAACTTGTGAGAAGTTTGTTTACAACATTTGTATCCCTAAATAACGCAAACATAGAACTCATATACAGTTTATTATGCTTAATTCGGCTATTTTTGTATCATGTTTGTCTATAATAAAACGATTTACCTGGAATTTATGATACTCTTTGTGGACAAAAGTATTGGGACACACCTGTTTTTTTCACGGTTTGAGCCAATATGTTTGTTTCTAGAGAAAGGCAATCTTAACGCTTCAGCATACAAAGACATTTTGAACGCCATGCTTATAATTTTGTGGACATAAAAGGGAAGAACCTTTTTTGTCCAGTATGACTGTGCCCCAGTGCACAGTTAGGTGTGGGAGAACCTGATTGGCCCTCACAGAACCCTGACCTCAAGCCCATCCAAAACCTTTGGAATGAACAGGAAAGGAGATTGAGAACCATGCCTTCTCATCCAACATCAGTGCCTGACCTCATAAGTGCTTGGGCACAAATTCCCACAGCAACTCCAAAAAAAGTGAAAGCTGTTGAATATGTAATCTATGGAGTCACTGTTGGTGTAATGGTCAAGAGTCCCTGTGCTTTTTTCTATATAGTGTATTATCAAGTATACTCAGACAATGAACGAATATGTACATAATATGAGCTGAGGAAATGCAGCTCATGTTCTCTGTGTCCTTATAAACTCACTTTTTCCCATTTTTTTCCCCAGTTTTTAGCTTCATGTGTCATTGGCGCATCCCTTGTTGGTGAGGTAGACCCAGACATGGAGGAGGAGGAGGAGGAGAAAGGACACAATGAGCGATCTAATAAATGTAGTGAAAGGTCTTTCCAGATTGTTGGAACGACTTCAGGCAAAACAGGGGAGCAGAAATCCAGTTTCATAACAGCAGAATATACTGTGAGTAAAAAATCCAAGCCTAAGGGTTATGTGGCGGCATTCACAAACATGTAAGTTAAAAACAACCTGTGGTTTTCGTATTTGATTACACATTTACAATTATTACAATACTGTAATCAAGTGTATTAGCAATAAGCTGTGTTCTCATGACCTGACGGAAAATGTGTTAAAATAGTGACACACGTTTGCTTTAAAAAGTGCAGTCTGTTTTATATATAATATTTTTAAAGGTTATTGGGGTAATTTAACATTTTTCATTTTAAACCTGTTTCCACAGGACCTACCACGTGAAGAGCTTTTCCAGCACCTGATGGAATCTAATGTCATTGTTTACAACATAAGTGAACATGCGGATCAGATAGAGGAGGCTTCTTGGGCAGTCTCTGGTGCCTCTGACAGTCTTGTTATATCATTGTCGGTTGTTTCAGTGGTTTCAGTCAATTTACAACCTTGTTCATTCACAGCTCTTCACAAGGAAATGGATGGGTTTTCTGGATCAAAGATGTTCATCCTGATCTCAACAGTCATGACATGGGCTCTGAGTAAGCCGATTGATCCAGTAAGGACCGAGCTGACCATATTAACTCACAGCCTGCACAAAGCTGCATTTATCTGCTTATTTATCAGTCTTAATGGGTGCAAGTGAGAATACTGCAGTCGTCTACTGATTAAAAAGTCAATCTACATGTACACTTCATGTAAAAACACAAAATCAACCAAATATTTAATTCTAATAATGTTTCTATGATTTGATTCAAATGTTTATTGCAACTTTAAATATTGAATAGGCTTTAGCAGTAGTAGCAGCTGATAATGTCATAATAATAGTCTTGATGATGCAGAAGCAGTGTCATCCCTCATTTCAAGCTATGTTGTTCTTTGTTTTCAATCATTTGTACATTAATATTCCTATATTTGACGACCTCAGAGGATTTGATGATAGGGGACTCTTAAAGATACTTTAAAGGTCTTTATAGGTCTCTTTAGGGGTTTAATGTGAGGCTATTCATACAAACTGCTAGTCAGATTATTATGTGTTTGTAAATTGTAGCTTCTCAGATAATACATTATATTTTCTGTATATATTCTTCAAAGTGTGTTTCTTTACCTTAGGATGATCCAGAGATTCCTTTCACAGAAGAGGACTACAGGACAAGAAAAGCACATCCCAACTTTAACGATCACATTGCTTTGGAGAAGCTAGTGGTTAAGCTTGGAAAAACAGTGAGTTTTATAAGAGTGATGAGTGGTTGTTCTCATGTGCGATGATACAATATAATTTGTAATGTATTATCATTTTCAGTTAATTGTTTGATATTTACAGGTTTTTTTTTGATTCTCAGAATCAGTCCCAGTTCTCCACGTATGTAGTTGCCTCTGGACTACAGTATGGGATGGAGGAGCAAGTGTTTCATTTGTTTTTTAAGGTAGAGGGGTAATACCTTCCTCCTTTTACAGTTTAGTACTGTGTAGATATTATAATAAATGATTAATGCTTTTAATTATTGCGTGTACTATTTTATATCATTATCAATACTTTACTCTTACTAAAACTTTGTGTGTAGCATATTTGTCACATAATACAGGTCTATAAAAGCATAGTTGCTTTCTTCTGTAGGTTATCAGCACAACCCCATCATGGCTGTTCTAAAGAAATGTATTGTAATAAATGTATTGTAAAGTATGTTTGCAAATTGTATGTTTCTGTCTCTGACTGTTTTTAGGCATCTTGGCTGGGTGAGGTGTCAAGAGTGCCTGTGTTTGGAGAAGGTTCTAATATTGTTCCTACTATCCACATCAAAGATCTGGCTGGGTCAGTAAAATAGTGATATATTCAAGGCAGTTTCTTAACAACATCCTATATATTGTTAACAAAAATGAAAACGAATTAATGTATCATTTTAATCAGAAAATAATACTGAATAACTGCTAAGGTAAAGATAATGCAATAATTAAAGACTATATACTGAAACAGTTTATATACAGTTTATTAAATTGCATATGGAAATGCAATAAACAAAGGAACAAAACAACTACGTGCTCATTGCACCCCATAGTGGCTATCTAGATGATGTGTTGGTGTTTCATATGATTCACATGGACATTTATGCGGCCCTTTTTTCCTTGTATCTCTAAAGAATTGTCCAGAATATAATTGACCACAAGCCCAAGCCACAGTATTTTCTTGCTGTGGACGATTCAAAAAATACTACCGAGGACATTATCAAGGTGAGTTTCTCTAATTAAAATGTTACAGGCGTTGTTCTTCCATTTCTTAAATATTACCAAGAATTGTATTCCTTTTTATTATGTTACAGGCAATAGCATTTGTGCTTAGTCCAGGCAAAACCCAAAAAGTTCCTCAAGAGGATATATATCTCACAAAAGATTTGACAGTAAGTTAGTTATGAATATTAATCTGAAATATTCATTATCAGGAATGCTATTCATTTTCCTGTGCTCTCTTGAACCCTTTTGTGTACAGAGATACTGCATTTACGATTCTACACACGTTTTGATATTGACTGACATATATTAGCCATTTAAAACTGTCTTTCCAACGCTTTCTGTTTCTTTTTCAGCAAGCAGAAATTGATTCCTTGTTTGTCAACCTTCGGATGGAGGCAGTTCTTTTGAAAGAGAATTTCAATATGCACTGGATTTCTGAGACTGGCATTGTTGAAAACATTGAACAAGTCACAGCAGAATACAAAACTACCAGAGGTCTTCTGGTAAGTGAAAGTCAAAGAAGGTGTTCCTGTATTCTAAATAATATTTCACATTAATCACAGTATACAATACAAATCAAATAACACTTGAATCTATACTTTTAAGATCTAAAGACATACATCTTTCCAGTTGTTTCTAAGATTAAGGTAGATATTCAGTGAAATACATTATGTACATTATATTAAAAAAAAATTATTTAAGCAATAATTCTTGCTTTCGCTTATGGCCTTAATTAAATTAAGGGTGTAGATACCCTCGGTCTAGAGAACGAAACATTGCATTTTAGTTTGTGTTCATGTAACGTTGACACTGATATACTGCATTTGACATTAAAGCACATGATTTTGATCATGACATTGATTTGACAAAATGTATGATATATTTCATCACGTTTTCCAAACTTTCTGCACCATGTTCATTTCTAATTTAACTAAACTTGTAGCTTCTGTGTATGTCTTGTGATATTGTGAACTAATATCAACAAGACACTTTACTGGGGTTTTCCCTGGATATTTGCACTCTTAATTAAATAAATCAGTCTCGTTTATTTAGTCTCATTAGCAGAAATATTACAATCTTTCATTTCTAACTAAAGAAGGTAGTATTAATGAGTATTTGAGTTCTTAAGGCCATTCAACAAATGTGATATCGATTTTGGCATCAGCCAGTATTATAATGACATCAAAATATAAAAACAAATGAATCAGTTACTGACACCATGTATTGTAAAGACAAATGAAGCATTTGTAGTGGCATTGCCACCTGTTGGCCAGCAGGTACCAACAATGTGGAGTAAAATTATTGTTATGAAAGGAGAGTTGCTTATGTCATGGAGAAAATGTGTGCTTCTAGGATAATCCAATAAAGACAAATATACAAGAGAAAATGATACAGGCGGGTTCCTTCATTTTGACAAAAAAGGTGGCAAACCGCAAACGACACCTAGCCAGTCTGTGGAACCGCCCTCATGTGCTACTTGGGCTCTATCTTTATACACCTCCTGGGTTCACGCCCCAAGCCAAATATAGTAAAGATCATGGAGATATAGGGTACAACAATAGGTGTCTTCTAAGGCAACCCAGGACTTCAGTATTCCTCTTACAGGACATGTCTATTTAAAACAACAACAAAAAAAGAACACCATGCCACATTCAGTGTATATGCAGTCATGTCACGTACTGCATATGTATGTGAATACACACATGGCTCTCAAGGAGTACAGGAACAATAGAGTACAAAACCTGCCATATACTGCCCTGAACAAACGCTGTTTTAATTAAAACATTGAAAATGAGATGTTTTAATGGATAGTAGATATGTGCAGTGATATCAGTTAAGAGCTTTTATAATGTATGCATTAATGACCTTTAATGCCTCTGTCTCGCCTAAAAAAATATTTTTACTATAACCAATTCTGATTTCATGGAGAGATGTACAGTACATCGCTGCGCCAAATAACATCAGGATTTTGTCTGCTGTGGTTTGAATTACAGTCATACTTCAACAAACCGCACGAGAGTTTATTTGAAAGAGGACCAAGTCTGACCTCTGCAGGGCGCATATGTGACACACAGTTCTCACTTTCTATAACGAACTGCACTCACAGAGCTATCGCTCCACAGTTCATTTTAATCTAACCAAACCTGCCATGTGTGAACATGACCTTAGAGGGGAAAATGTAGCTTGGAACCACAATCATTATATCACTATAATTACTATGTGTTGCTCATTAAAAATCAATTAGTGGAACATCTGTCATTGTAAGCGCATTTCAGCCCATCACTTGTGTTGTGATAAGGGAGGATCTAAAGAGCCCTATTTGGTAGCAGGCCATATGAACTATTTATAATTTCAGTGTCTTTATTATGAAGTAATAAACAGTTAAAAAAAATCTGTTCAACTAATAAGTGTCCAAACTTTTGACTGGCAGTGTCTGTGTGGACTGGTTAAGTTAATGCATTTGTGTATAATATTCTGTTTTTCCAGCCTTTGTGCATTTGCCTCCTGGGCCCTCCTGCTGTTGGGAAAAGCACCGTAGCAGAAAAGATATGCAAGTATTACAAACTGCATCATGTCAAACTCAAGGAGACCATCACTGAGGCTCTCAGTAAACTAGTATGTGTCAATGTATTACAGTGGATTTCATTCTCTAATGCATATCTCTGGTCCCATGACCAAATTTACTTATTTGTATCTCATTTTTTGACCAACAAAATATAAGAAAATGTTTTTTTGCTCATAAATTGGTTATATTTTGATTATATTGGATATATTTTAACAATTAAATGTTATATAAAAAAAGCGGTTTGGATATAAAACAGTTTGAACTAAATGTAAGTTCTACATGACAGTACTCCACTCCATTAAAAGGTTAATACTGTCATAATGCTGCCATGATCTCAGCAAAAATCAGTGGTTTTTGTTCTTGTTTATTGTGATATTCATGTTTAATTGATAGTTGTGTTGAGATGGATGTTCCTGTGCTGCAGGAGGGTTGTGTCCGCGTGGATGAGAGTGAAAATGAGAGTGATGAATCATCAGGTGAAGCCCAGGAGTTTCTAGACACCCTCAAGGAGAACATGGATCAGAACGGAGGTAGTAAAGAATTTTTCAAACAAATCCCATGGTTTAGATACACACATACATCTTAAACATTATGCAAAGTGAGTGAGCAAGAATCACTGAAAGAGTACGATGGATTGTGGTACATTTTCGCAGGGAGGCTGTAGCAATGAAGCTATTAACTTTCTTTTTAAAAAAGCACTAATCGCACACAGTTATCTGAATTATCAGAAGTTAGATATGGTATGATTATCAGTAGCTTTTATACCCCTTGAATTTCAACTACTCCTGTTGCTCCTGTTTGCATTGCTTTTATGTGTGCACTTACACACAAAATTAAATGGAACTGCCCTTCAGGTGGGGTTTTATCACAGTCAGGTCTACCAGTGGAAGTGGGAGAAGGAGTGCATAAAACACCTTGTGCTGACTTTCACCATTTGTTCATTTTATGAAGATTTACTGAAGATGCCTGATGCTTAGTTTTATGTGGAAAAACACACAGAAAACCTCAAGGAAAACACACAGGTCCAGGGGTAATAAAGAAAAGAAATATTTTCTTCCCTTTATGGAAGGACAGAGAAACAAACAACCCTTAACTAGACAAAGGAAAATATAAACAAAAATCAATGCAGCTCTAGCCTTTTGGCTGCACTGTGTGTCTTTCTCTCTTTACTATGAAGAAAAGTTAGCTGTAAAAAAATCGCAACAGGGATCATGATTGTTTGTTGTTAATGGATGTTTGTTGTTAATTGTTTGTTGCTAAAGGAAGCCATCAAACTTACATTCTGGCTCTTTCTGAAAACAATCATTTCACAGATGTTTAAGAATACATTATGAACAGAATCAAATCATCTACAAGATAGCTTTACTGGATGTGCTTCACTTTTTTTCAGGTCGGTTAGATGACCAGTATATTATCCGAATCATGAAGGACAAGCTGAACTCAAAAGCATGTAGAAATCAAGGTTTTGTTTTGGATGGCTTTCCGAAGACATACGAGCAAACTAAGGAGCTGTTTTCTGGTGGGAAAACAATTCACCCAGTCATTTATTTGGTAGCATTTTACTGTTGGCTAGTGTTCATAAAGCTGCATGATACCTGCATAATCTTTTTAATGACGATTGACATTCATTCTAAAGACTTTTATTAAGGCCTCTTAACAACGGTTTGTTATAATTACCCTGCCCATGGTGAAACGTTATGACAAATAATGTTTGTCAGCATAAATCTTTATAAATGTTAATGTAGCTTCATGTCAACTGTCATAAAAGTAGGTTTCATACAGAATTGTATAGGTCATACAGCCTTCTTTCACTTGAAACTGGATTCCATGCAATCTGTTTAATGTGTTCAATATTTTATGCAGCTGATGATGATGAATCAGAGGACGCACAGTCAAAAATCCCACCACACAACAACAAAATCCCAGGTCAGCAGACTTTGTTGTTTTGTTTAAAGCTGCCATTTCACAAGAAGAGGATCACACATGAGTGAATTGTAACACTCTCATAAATGACAGAAACAGAGCAAACAAACAAAGAAGACTGAATTTTTTCAGGGTGTGAAAACTATGAATTGTTCATCCACACGGTGTATAACTTCTGATGCTGAAACTTGGTGAATGTGTCTCTTGACACGTCCCTCTTTTCTCTGTGTGTACAGAGTTTGTGTTCTCTCTGGATGCCACCGATGCATTCCTGAAGAACCGAGTGTTGAACCTGCCAGAAAGTGCAGTGGAGGGAACATCTTTCTCCCAGGAAAAGTTCATGCATCATCTGGCCAACTTCAGAGAAAACAACTCAGAGGATGAAACCGTGCTCAACTACTTTGCTGAGCTAGAAATTCACCTTGAACATATAGGTAGGCCTGAATGAGAAATGACATGGGCCTATGTTGCGTATCATTTAAAACACTGTATGTGGCATAATCATTCCACATTAAAGGAACATTTCTCCAAAACTACAGCCTATATTAATACTTACACATTGTACAAACCCTGCATAGATCTGTTTTTCTTTGTTGACATAAATGGATGTCTACATGTTAAATATAAATGGAATTAACTTGTCATTCCTATATTATCCACATTTAGAAATGCTATTAGCATACACTGACAATAGCTATTCTATGCATTATTCTGAGGAGGACACGTTTTATACCCAAGGTCTTTTTTTTTATCATACCTCAGTATTTCACTGTATACCATACACTTGAATCTTTACAGCTATCAGAAGCTAAGATAGTTGCCCTACTAAATCTTTACATTGTTCTGGAATATTAGTTTGAATTAGCCATCATATACAAATAAAAGTTAGTTTTCAGTTTCCAGAGTGAAATAAAAACATGGCCAGCCTCCAGATGATCAGGAAAATACATATTTGAATAAAGTTTCCCTCAGTGACACCTTTTTAGGCACTATTCAAACAAGATTAGTTTTATATGGGGGCACGCAATAATTGTGTTGTTTCTAAGTAATTTTAATCCTTTCACAGTCTGTATGTAGGTCACTTTCACGTGTTTTCACTTCTAGAACAATTCAAACCGTTTTTACATATTAATAAACAGACCAAAGAGATTACATTAATCTTATTGTCATGGTTGTATAATTGCTGTCCGGTGTAACAGGAGTTTTGCTTATTTGGAGAATGGAGGTACTTCTCTTTGGCTCAATTCTTGTGTTTGTATGTACATATTATCTTACCTCAATTACGATTCGAAACATTTAAACATAAAAAGACAGAAAATGTTTGCTTTTATGATGTTGGCTGGTGGTGGCAAATTTCCAAAGAGTGATTTTTTTCTCACTCATTTCATGGTTGCTATAAATAATTATCAATGAATCCAATGCAACACACACTGTCACTGCATCTCTGCTTGACCGCACCTATATGTAAACTGAACCGGTGAGTGCAGATTTATGGTAGGTGTACCATATGGCCAATGAGTGTATTATATCCATAGTATTAATTAGTGCTTTATTAATACTATTTCTTTCCCCACTTCAGCGATCACAAGTAGCGATGATCTGGACTATTCTCTGGTGATGGACAAGATCATTAAAAGTGTAGGTGAGCCCAGGAACTATGGCCCGAACTCAGAGCAGGTGGAGCAGGAGGAGCGGAGGCAGGCAGAGATCAGGCTGCGAGAGCAGGCCGCTCAGCAAGCTGAGGCAGAGCTCAGAGATGCTGAGGAGGCTGCTCAAAGAAACCAGCGCTGGGAGGAATGGGTAAGAGCAGAATGCACTGCAAGGCAAACATCACAAACTTACTTTAAACCATGTCATTAATCAGACAACATTTTTAAAAAAGTGGGTACATGCTCCAGCATCCCCACTGTAATATACACCTATGGTTTACCTAATCCAGGTCCATCAGAAACACTTTCATCTGGTTCCTAAAACTCAAATTATGTAAATAATCCCAGTGGCATTTCTTCCAGCTCATGTGTTACATTGTGTGTGTTTCCAGAGCCAGTGTCTGGAGGAGGTGAAGAAGCAGGAGGATGAGCTTCTGGAGGCTCAGTCGGTTCAGATGAGGCAATATTTGATGAAAGATGTGATGCCCACCCTCACTCAGGGCCTGATCGAATGCTGCAGGATCCGACCAGACGACCCTGTGGACTTTCTGGTACATTCTTGTTACCTTGACGTTCACCTTGTTATTAGAGCAGCAGCAAGGACAGTGTTCAACTAGAATAGATTCAGAAAACGTTTGTTGTGTTCATAAAAATCTCTTTTTTTTTTTGTTTCAGGCTGAATATCTCTTGAAAAACAATCCACAGGCAGAGTAAATCGCTGCCACATCTGCATAAAAGATGAGTCTCAATACAGTTCATGTTCCTTTGAGATGTTTATTAAAGTGTTACAGCGGGATATAAAAGACTTTCTGTGAGTGATAGATAATAGATTAGAGTACTCCAATTGCATGTTCATTATATTCAGTGAAAAGTGATTGTGAAGTTTCTCATTCCTGACCTTGTTGTTTGTGTACCTATGCATTTAAAAGCTTTACAAACACAATAAAAGCCAGATGCTAATTAAAAGTTCATTAATATAATGTGCTTCGGAGTGCTTTGTAACTAGAAAAGTAGTCATGTCACATCATAATTGTTTTGATTTGCCCTGTGCTTTCAAAGGATAAATGTTACAAATGGCAGATAATTAAATAGCTCTATCATATTTTCATACACAACTCAGAGTGCACATAATTAATTACACTGGTAAACAAAATTATTCCATTTGTGCTACTGCTGCAGTCCATTCAGTTTATTGTTTCAGGAAATGACTTTTATAGGACTGAATGTGACTAGTGACAGCTGAAATATCTTTAGATGTCTCCGTCATTATCAAGAGTCAGCACTTTAATGGACTTATTGTCTATGAGCCTATATATGTTTTCATTTGTCCTAATAGAATGTTGGCCTTCGTCATTGCTGTTGAAAAAACTCCTTGTGGTTGATTCAAGGGTGTAGAGACTGTTGCTGTGGAGCAGAATCATATCTATATAGAAAATTAAGGTTCCTGAAGGATCTACAGCAAAAAAAAGTTTATTCGGTCAACCTTTCAGGCAGTACTTAATGCTGGGGTCGATATTTGGAACGTCGAGAAAAATACTGTTTACAACATTTAAAGTTTTATTATGATTGTTTCATTATACAACATGATTTGTATTCTCAAGTGGTCTGGCATTGTTTGCACTAATGAAAAATGACTGGTCAATATATCAAATATTCTGCATTGTGGAATAAATCCTCAAATAATACCTGCTCATTGGTGGTCCTGTGGGGGTCCTATCTGTTAATGAACAGGTAATGGGTGCTAACAAATGATGCAGAGAAAGAAATGGAATTGATGGTCTATATTTGTACACTGCACTGATGATAAGTGTACATGACGAAATGGAGGTCTTTACAAACGAGGAATACCTAATGAAAAGGCTCAAGCCCAAGTACTAAATCATTTTATTAGCATTTTACCAGATTTGTTTTATTAACAAAATAAAATAAAAGAGAATAGCAGATCTCATATTTTATATCCTGTTCCAGTTTAAATCTGCTTTACCAAGAGTGATGCATCAGTATCCCATAAAAAAACTATTTAAAATAGCAACTACCAGACTATCAGATTTTTAAAGATAAAGTGTGGGCAGAAGAGTCAGAATCGTGTAAAAGCTATAGCAGGAATAATCACAATTTGAAGGGTCAGTGAAAAATCTGTTATGATAAATCTGAATATATCAGCATTACTGACCAGTAGAGGGCAGACATGCTCGTAATAGATTTTTGCTTGTAACTGTGGAAGATTCATTTCGTTTTAGATACAGGCGACTCTTCTTTATTCCAGTGCAATTCAGCTGTAAAAAAGAGAAGAAGCCCTTTTATTAGTAAAGCAGCTTAAAGAAAGTGAGAATTTCATGTCAACCACAACACTACTACTAATAGTCGTAATACAGTGAACATGCTTGTAATAGTAGCAGTGATGACTGAATGGCAAATGACTATTGCATTTGCAGTGATTGTTCCCTGTATATTTGAATCTGAAATTAAAGCCAATAGATTCATATGAACCAGTTCTTATTTAGAATTGTAGCTCTAACACTAGATGGCAGTCTTATCAAAGCAATAATGGGGAAATCTTGGACTTAAGGTAGATTCCTGTCAATGTACCTGGCCTGCAATGTCAATGTAAAATAGTACAATAATAACGCTGCTACATGTACACTGTCTGTCCAAAAGTATTGGGACTCACCTTCTAATTAGTGAATTCGGCACACATTTTGTATAATCTATATAGAAAAGGGCTGACCAGAAGAATTAGGCATTCTATAGAGTTGCTGTACGTAGTCTAAGGTCAGCATGTACAATTCCCAGTGCTGGTTGGACGGATATAAGGCCCAGCTTCACAGGGCTGTGGAGCAGTGGAACTGTTGTTTAATTCAGAAGTACTGCTGGTGTCTATAGAAGACACAGGTGTTTATTGTTAGTGCTGTGCTAAAAAGTTGCGTATTGACTCCTCTATGGTCAGTGCAGGTCACTGTGCTTGTTCCACTATTTGGTCAGACTTTTACACTGGTTCCATTCAGAAACATTCACTGGCAGCAGACAGTCAACAAACCCCCACTTGCATTTAGAGGAACAATGTGTTTTGTTGCTTAGGAACAGTTTTCTCCTCATCTCGGCAGGGGATCTCCTCCTGAATATCATTATGTCCCCCTCAATCGACAGAAAACACACATTTTCTTTGACTGCCAATATTTATCATTGGCTGCGCACTCTCTTGTGGCCTGAAAATGCTTTCATTGATCAGGGGGCAGAGATGGCCACGAATGATGACTATCATTGTATCAGAATAATTGCTTATCTAAATAACGCTTCTCTTTTTATGAAGAAAGACATGCTTTTAAGGACAAAATGAAAAGTTCTCAGAAGTAAACTTTCTTGCTCTTAAAGTGTCCTTCAAAGCAGTTGGCTTTGATTTGTAAAATAATTATGCTTGTTTTTCACACAAATTTTTAGGGACAGCAAAGATTTGGCACTGCATCTGATAAATAAAGCTTTTGTTGACAAGCAGTACTATTAAAAATACTACTACTACCACTACTACTAATAATAATAATAGTTATGTAATTGAAAGTTTAAACAGTTTGCTGAAACCTGAGCACCTTCTATCATTATTTCCATTTAATTGCCTTTAAATAAAAATCTTAGTTTTGAATTTTTGAGTTTTTATTTCCTGTAGAATAGACTTTCGAAACTGAAACTGACAAAAGTGGACAAAATTTACATTCAAATATACCTATCATTTCCAGATCAATAAAATCTTTTACATCACAATTAGCGCCAAAAGTGAGTACAGAGTGCAAGATATAATTATGTGTATGTGATTGTTGTCATCACAAACTTTAAATCGCTAAAAAATTAACTTTAGTGTAGAAGGGGGAAAAAATCTTTTCTTAATTTTAACTGAAAGTTAATGGAACAGCATGTTTTTCTAAGGACATTTCTGTTGATATGTTCACCATGAAAATTTCACCTCGGAACAGCAGCTGGCACTCCAATTAAGGTAAACAAAAACAACGTAAATGGAGATGGAAGTTTTAGTTTTTCCAGCAGTGGTGATAATGTGGGAAATCACTGGGCCATTTCTTACTGTACACAGTATAAGCAGTCACTTAGGGCCCCTGCCATTATTATCTGTGCCAGTCGTGATATTGTAATTACTTTATTATACATTTAAGCTCCATTTATGTATTTCACTTTCATGGACACTTGTGTTGTCTTAATGTTACTGCTTCAATGGCTGGTTCTTTTATTGCCTTCACATGAGCAATTATTCCAAAAAACTGGCCAAAACTAAAGAAATAAAATATGACTGGTGTGTGTATGTATGCATGTGTGTGTATTTCTGTATTTACAGTATGTGTGTGTGTGTGTGTGTATGTTTTTGTGTGTGTATGTATGTGTTTGTGTGTGTATGTGTGTGTGTGTGTGTGTGTGTGTGTATGTTTATGTGTGGGTATGTGTGTGTTAGTATGTCGGAGTGTTAGCGTGTGTGTAAGTGTGTGTGTTGGGAGGGAGTTAAGGCATAGTGTGTTGTGAATGTTGAAACTCATTGCTGTTTCAGTTTCCTCTTGTTGAAGTTGAACAGAGGCAGAATAGAGGCGCAAGGCCTCAGCTGTGAGTGTCCCGCGCAGACGGCAGTGCACGAGGCCAGAGGACACGGGGAGGAGCGGAATGGCCTGCAGTGCGCCGCCGAGTCAGAAGTGATCGTGAGCGGGATCAGGTTGACAGGAGGAAGGAGGAGAGACAGGCGCGTGCAGCGGGACTACTGCGAGCCTCGCGCCCGGAAATCCATCAGCGCCGGGGAACTCCTCCAAGAAGTGTACTGTGCGTCACACCATCTCTCTCTCGCTCTCTCTCTCTCTCTGGAAAGTCAGGGAGATTTCTGCAGTGATTGATGATGCCGTGCAACGAGGTCAGTTAGAACACTCGCGCTCGTTATTAATGAACGAGACGCCCCTCACTAATTGCTTACCTTGATGTCAAACTGAGATAAAACATACATTTTTCTCTGACCTCTGCTGCGTCTCACACAACAGCAGCTCCGCTCTTTCACGGTGGAAACTCACATTGTCCTTCTCTTAACTGTGTCAGCCACTTCACATCGGCTTGCACAAAATAGTCCCATTCAAAAAGGGGAATTACATGGATTTTTCAAAATTTCTGCATAAATAAGTGGTTGAGATGTAGGCTATAGAAAAAAATCATGTCAATTTCTCTACACTTCCATACACTCCCCTTGGAACCAGGGCCACAGTGCACATGATACAAACAGAACCATTTCACTTGCCATTAAGGACGACCAGTAAACCTAATCGTATCTTCTGATTTTGAATGAAATGAATACTGTGGAATACTGTTGGAAAAAGGTTTCTATGGGAGCTATTTTGCCTTCCAAAGCCCTGATTGTGCCTCTTTGCCCTGAATGTGTATTATAAGTATGTTTTAGGCAAAAAGCTGAAAACAATATATTGGACATCAATCCGTCTATTCTTAGTCATTTCATCTAATGACTTTCTGAAAGGGAGCTCTTAGAGGTATTAAACACTTCAGATGTCTGGTTCCTATCACCACTGCTGTGAGCAATTCTGGCAAGCAGAAAGTGATCAGTGAAGATGCATGATGCCTTTTAATAACCGAGCTTATCTTAGCTTCTAGCCCAGAAGCTGCAGATGGAAAGCTAGAAGATTGTATATTGAACCTGTGAACATAATAATAAGTTAAAATTGTACTAAATTAGACACAGCTATTTTTACACTCTTAAAAAAATACCTCTACAAAAAAACACAGAACCATTACATTATTTGAAGGCTCTGTGAAGAATGCAAATAGTTCTTTACACATTTAATTTTCAATAATAATTTTTCTCAAATAGGTTCTCAAAGCCCTCCAGCCACACCACATTTTGCTTTATGCCTATTTACTTGGAGCAGGGATGCACTGATATGGGACATGTGGGCAAATCTGATATTCTTCATATACGTATCAGCTGATGGTGGTACATAAACATTTACAAACCGTAGAAAGGTTTGCTAATGGCGTAGAATAAGTAGAGTGTAGACGTTTCACCGCAGTAGCAAAGCACCACATAAACCTTCTGCTCTACATCATAAATTATCAGTTTGTTTAGACATCTGTTCTGTGCTTATTGTTTTTAATGCATTTTTAAGCAAGAAGTAATAGCATTCTTTGTTGGCATTGGGATGAAAGAACAAAGTGGGCTGTTTTGGGGGTCATCATCAGTTGGTTTCATTCTTCGAACAGTTTATAATGTGAGCTCTGTCTTTGTTTAAATGAAATCATCAGCCCTTGATGGGTGAGCCTGGACACCCCTATTCTATGGCACCTTTTTGGAACCTTTTACTGTTGCTAATTGGGGTCTTTATGTGAAAAATCTTTGTGTTAATCTTTAAAGTTTTAGATGTTAGATTGCATGAAATGTGCAACACAAACAAAAATGTTGATTGATTGATTGATTGATTGATTGACTCTTGCCACTCTTACTGCTTGAGCTGTAAATGAAATAATGTTTGAGGTTTTATGCCCCCAGGTTGATGCCATATACAGCATCTCCTCCCACTGTCTGGGCATCTGTTCCTCACATCCGTACGATCAGGTCTCAGAGGCTGTCACTTCCAGAGCTGTGGTGGGTTCAGGCTGGAGCCGGAGAGATGAAGCCTTTGTTAAACACATCAGGTAGAGAGAGTGTTGTAGGGGGGGTGTTGGCACAGCGGATTTTGGCCCCCATGCTGCTCTGTCAATCTGCCCCTGCCCCATGCTGAGGGGGTGGGGGGGGGCAGTAAACGAGGGACGCAATCCTGCGTGAAACCCAAATCACACCAGAAAAAAGATCATCACTAAACACATCTCTCTCCTCACCTGCCAATCAAGACATCTCTAAGTGATTTAAGTGAAAAGGGAACACTTGAATATGACGGCGAAACAAAGTGCCACCTTTTTTAATATGCATAATAGCGCGTGACCTGGAATATTGCAATAGACATCAACATCTCACCCTGGGTTGCATTTTATTTTTCTATTTCCAAACAATTAAAGAGATCTATTAAGAAACGAATTCAGCCGGAGTCTTAAATAAATAGGCAGATAAATAAATAAATGGATAATAAATAAATAAATCAATAAATAAATAGTCACTTAGTCATACTAAATCAAAATGTGCACGATTAATAAAAATGAATTACACTCTTCATTAATGCTGCGGGCTAGTGATTCAAATCAAGTGTAATTTCTAATCTATTTATCCCCAATTTATATGGGAGTAATTTTATCTTTTATGTATTGTCTCCATCACAACACCCCCTCATAACCCCAAAATGATAACTTTAAAGGGGAAGGAAAGAGCTTCTTAATGATTTTAATGTAAACAGGAATTATTCCCATGTACAGTAATTTTAGGCCACTACTATCAAAAGGTTACACATAATGTAAGGTGCAGATTTCAAAATATGCAAAAACACAAAAAAAGTAGGTTTTGTTCCAACAGCAGCAACACAGCTAACACAAATGAGAAAGTCGGACAGGATAAATTCTGCCTTAATTTGAATACAAATTCATTTCAGTCACTGTGCATTGCTCAGTCTGAATGCTGTGCTTGTTATTAAGTATGCTAATATATGGCTTTCATATTCAGCCATATGCCTCACTTTACACCCCAAAATGTAGCACTTTTGAAAAGACGTACGTGGGCTTCAATGTACAGTCTAATGCACTAAATTCAGTATCAGATAGGAGGTAAACAAATGAATAGAGTAAAGCGCAGCCTCTTCATCCTCACATATGTTTCTCCTCCCACACATTGTGTTTCTGTCCTCAGCCACGCGAGCGAAACTCGGAGGTGCAGTTTTTTGTTTTGTTTTTTTGTCAGACGGATGATGTTCTGCTACATTATCACACACACAGTGCAGAGAGAGAGAAGGAGAGTGTGAGAGATCGAGTATTAAAGAAGATAGAAGCCTTGCAAACAGGATTTACCACACACCACTGTATCAACACAGATTTAGCCAGAAAGAGAGAGAGAGAGAGAGAGAGAGAGAGAGAGAGAGAGAGAGAGAGAGAGCGGGAGGGAGAAATGAGAGGGTTCTCTTCTTCATTTCTAGGTGATTCACATTTGGAGTGGGCTCACGAAATTGCTTTATGGAAAGGCCTCGGCGGAAACATTAGGCCTGAAACAGCGGGGAGGCTGCTGCTTCATTAGGGAGAGAGGCTTCAGCTTTATTACAGGGCTTTGGAGTTTTATGGTTATCATTATTTGCAATAGAATTATTCTTCTTATATATCTGCTAGTCAGCTGTTTGGTTGGCGACGAGGGGAGCAGAAGGGAGGGGAGCCGTCTTCTCCTCTTTGTCGAGTGGAGAAACACAAGCCAGCAGCGGATCCGTCCCTGTGGCTGCTGTCGCGTTCGCCGCGCACAACTCAGAGACCCTGCCCAAGAGAGTCTTCTGGATTTCAATCAGGAACTCATCCTGTGAACATCAGAACAGCAGAGAGACTGTATGCATATTTAAAGGAACAGTTCAACAAAGTTCTCCCTCTTACCCCCAAGACAAGTTTGCTTCTTTAGTTTTGTACTGGAGCTACAAAGCTAACGTGGCTAACAAGCAAAGAACATTAACTAGATTAAGCTTAAATCATCACACACTTTCCTCAAACTGGGTTTTAAGGTACTATAAACAGACTTGGGTTCTGATGCTGTATGAAATACTGACATGTATGAAAATGGACAAAAGTCAGGATTCAAGACAGCTCACACTACTACTGTTCTTAACGACGAAATGTACTTTCATTCTTTTATATAGATAACAGTAGTGTCAGAAACCACATAAGGAAGTCTATTTGGGAACTACTCAATAAGGTTTGAGGGGAGTGTGTGCTGATTTAAGCATGATGCAAATTCATTATTTAAATTTAAAGCTTCTATTACTTGTTAGTTACCAGTAGTGTAGTTGTGTCTGGATAAGTGGGTATACTGTGCCTTTATAGGAACCCCCACAGTTCATGCATAATGAACACACACCATTTCCTATATGTGAAAGTTTGAGTGCACCTGTTCTGCTGATTTCTTAAGTGACAGTAAGTACACATCCTGTTCATATAAAATACCTAAATCAGGGCTAAAAAGGTGTAAAAAATGTGATTATAAACTCAATGCAGCACCTATAAGATAATATAATGACATTGCTTTGTTTTAATGAAAGCGTTCACTTGTATATCGAGAGTGAGCATTGAAATCTGATCACAATGATAAAAAGGATGACAGAATAAATGAATGTATCTCCAGACTGATCTATTAGGCTGAAACATGGAACATCATCATTTATTTTATAATTTCAGATAACTTGCTTTGAGGTGATCATATTGTTTACAAACTCCATATTCCATATTCTAGATAGGTGTGGCTGTAGGGCACAACAGCATAAAAGGAAGGAGGGCAAAGACACATTTGTGAGTGAGTCATATAGCAGGAAAAAACATCATGTTTATGTGATGTTTTTTCCTGCTATATGACTCACTCACAAATGTGTCTTTGCCCTCCAAGGTCATGGTCAATTCAAAGTCAAGCAAAAAATACACCGACACAGACATTTCTCAGGCCACATATAGGTGTGTGTATGTCAAATGAGTCTCCTTAGAGGTTCCTATACCTGCATGTAGTTACCACTTGTGTTACAGCTATATTAGCCTCACAAGCCCAGTGTAAAATGAAAGGAGTAAACTTCAGACACCAAACAAGTCTTGACCAATGGACCACTTCTGGAGTAAAATGAAAAAGTGCGCATTGAATCTTGTGAATGTGAAGCCCGCTCACTTATTTTTGCTTGTTTTTATTTACTCATTGTGGTTGTTTTTTGACTGGACTTCATTATTGCGAGAATACATGTGAAAGAAAAGAAGCAAGAGTGGAAACATAGATGTCTCTGGCTTGCTTGTTGAATTTGAAGAAGAATGAGGAGAAAAAAACAGGGGGAAAGGGGAAAAAAAGAAAAACTGCAGTGGGGAATCTGGTGGGTGGGTAGCTGGCTGGCGGACAGCGTTAGCGACACACGGTTCCCTCCTCATAAATTATCACCAGGGATGATGAGGCCTCCGAAGCCACCGGTGTGATTTCGGTGGGCGGTGGGGATGGACCCCGCCTGGAAGTGGCGCTGTCCCACGCTGCAGAGCGGCCGACCCCAGCGGAGCGGCAGCCTGTCTGCAGCAGAGCAGTTAATAAAGAGATTGATTATCGGCCTGTCAGGAAGTGACAGTTGGACAGGGCCGCGCACCGTGAGTGACAGAGGGCACGCTCCGCTCACAGCAGCCACGGGCTCCAGCAGCAGTGTGTGTGCCACCACAACACACACACGTACACATACACACACACACTTGCATCCCCACACACCAGAACATTGCCAACGCGGCTGCAGGGGGGAGGGGCCCCACTGCCAGCGCCTTCCAACGCCTTCTGGAGCAGTGGCTCTGGAACCACACACGCACACAAACACACACACACACTGGCACTGCCAGAGTCAGAGTTCAGCACAGCCACAGCCTGAGAACTAACTTCAGCTCAACTCAGTTAATACACATGTTGTATACACACACACTTACACCTACATACTGTGATTAGCCTTAAACACAATGTTAAACACAATGATTAACTAGGCTTAACATCTTAACCCTTAACTCAGTTATTAATCTTTGTAACATCAGTGTCAGCTATGTATTCTTCAATGTCTACTATGACATATTTAGCAACTTTTAAGAATGCTATACATTATTAAATAACTGATAGGGATTTTTCCATGATTTTTTCAGTATCTACTATGAATTTGTCAGTACCTATCATGGATTATTCAGTAACCCAAGAGCAAGGAAGAAAAGTTTGGTCCATAGAGTTTAAGGGGTTAATAGTGTAGCACCCGCTCACTGCAACTTATCCACATCTGGGCTGAATATGAAAAAAAGAGAGTGAAACATCCTTCAAAGTGAAATATTAGTAAAAGTAATCTAATTTGATTGTGTGAGTGATTGTGGTGTTGCTGTGACCTTCATGCATTTCAGTGCAGTGTGAAACTCGTGAGTCTGCTGGGTTGAGTTGGGTTGTTTGTGGGGCCAGATGGATAAGTAAGAGTACACATTAAACTGGCAGGAATGGTGGGGAGGTATGTGGAATTCTCCTAATTAATGATTTAACACCTCACAGGTATACGCACATGCACTCAAATACACACATACACACTCCTTCTCGCTTGGTTCGGCCCTGCTTTGTCTGTCCCCTCGGCTGAAAAGCTGTCTGCACATTACGTTGCTGCGCCGGCTGACTTTGTTTGAAGTCACGCTTGTCTGTCTCCTCGGTGGCGCGCTTGTCCCCCTTTTTTAATGAAACATAAGCGTTAATAGCATCACCAGGAGAAGCAGGTGATAAAAGCCGATCCGGAGAGCATGCCTGTTTCCTGCGAGCGCACTGTTCAAACAGTGCATTGTTCAAAGACAATGCATGCAAAAAAGGCGCATGGGGAGGGTTGAGGGTTTGGGGGGGGGGTTGTGGCAGAAGAAGAAGAAGAGGAAGAAAAAAAGCTGCACCCTGTCTTCAGTGAGATCAAAACAACTCCTAGGTAAAATATACAATGAAGGGTCTCCTGATCTGACCAGCATTACAGATGAGAGAGGGGGGAGCTGTCTCTCTGACATGTTAGGGAGCATGAGAGAGGCAGAGAGAACAAGAGAGAGTGGAAAAAAAGAGAGAGGTTGAACCATCAGGCCTTTGCAAAAGTTTGCAATGAAACACTCCCAGTAACACAGTCTTTGGGCCTCATGAATGCATTCATGCAACTTTCTACATGCATTACAAATGTCAAATTAATGCCTGGCTGAACAGATATTTACACTGAACATGAGAGATCACCTCTAACAAGGTTATGGAGAAAGGTCAGAGGTGTGCATGGTATGTGGACCTTTTTACTTCACTTTGAACAAACTAAGAGGTGTCTCTCAAAAGGAAAAAGTCCATAAAAATAGCTAATTTTATTTCATATTTCTGTCCTTGTTGACTAATGCCCTTGGTATGAGCTGAAGCTACAAAGCTTATGTGACTAATATGTAATGGAATTCTCTGGGCATCTGTTTAGTGCAGTGCCTAAATCATCACACACTTGCCTCAAACTGTGCTGAGTTGATGCTGAGCTCTTTACAGTGTGTCATACAGTTTTTAAGATGAAGCTCACTCCAGGACATCGGCAGTAATACAAAATGTTCTGGAACATGCCTTTTGTCTTGTCCCGTCAAGAAAAGAAGTCCTTTTCGCACTTCGCTGGTCTTTACATTGATCAATACAGGCTGAAATGAGAAGAATATCTATAAGGATGGACGGAGACATCTATCTATTAAAAAAAAAGGCGAGGAGATGGAGGAGGAGGTGAGGGAGAGCATTTCACAGCAGAGGAAGGAGAAGAAGAGCGAGAAAAGGCGATGCAGATGGACAAGAGGCTTTGTGGCGTGGGCTCCTGCTGGCACGGTGCCCACCAGCACAGACTCCCTTTGTTTGCCATGCTACTAAACTAATAGAGATAAAAGCAGGTTCCTGCTGGCCCTGAATTATAAAGTCATTAACGAATACAAATAAGGCAGAGCGTGGAGGGCCAGCGAGAGGGCCCCTCTCGGCCCAGCTGAGCACTGAATTTCACTGGATTTTCCTGCAGGTCGGAGGTCTACAAGTGCCGCTGGCCTTTGTGCAAACAGCACAGCCGGCGCCAATCACACACCACAGTCTGTGTGTGTGTGTGTGTGTGTGTGTGTGTATGTGTGTGTGTGTGTGTGCACTGGCTGGTCCATTATGATCCATACATATTTATTCCTGTAAAGTGTGATAAACCATAAATGATTCATTCCATCATCAGGGATTTATTTATTTATTTGTTCACACCGCCAAAGTGTGCCTGCCATTGTTTGAGTGTTATTAGCATGAATTTATGTATTTTACTATTGTCTCCTTGTCTTGCGAGCTCCCACTTTTACTCTTTCTTCCTTTTTTCATCCGCACAACACATCCTGAGCGTCTGTCCTTGTCCCCTGTGTAATCTCAAGATTATTTAAGGTAGCTGCTGCTGTGAAAATCGGAGTCGTTTAAGTTGCACTCTCATAGCACAGGGCTTGGCAACCAAACTAGCTCATTTGTTAGCGCTGCATACCCTTAGACAGCCTTATAAATGGAGGCACTATCCAATTATTACAGGGGATAAAACTAGAGCTCCAGCAAGCCATAGCAGAATCTATTACCAATGTGTATGTGTGTGTGTTCGTGTGTGTGCATGCATGTGTGTGTGTGTCTTTGTGTTTTGTACATTTTAACAGAAAAAATGTCCCAACTTTGTTATTACTTTAGAGTTACATGTGGGACAAATTATTATTATTATTATTATATTATCATCGTCATTATTATTATTATATTATTATGGAGTATCTTTTTATTCTGTATAACACTAATGGGACAGATACATACACATGATATGAACTCATATCCTGAAACTGCATAAAAACCCATGTGTACAGTTGCATATGAGACAGATTATTATTATTATTATTATTGTTATTATTATTATTATTATTATTATTATTATTATTGTTGTTGTTGTTGTTGTTGTTATTATTATTGTTATTATTATGATTATTATTATGATTATTATGATTATTATTTGTATTATTATTTGTATTATTATTTGTATTATTATTTGTATTATTATTATTATTTTTAAATTATTATTATTATTATTATTATTATTATTATTATTATTATTATTATTGTTTTACTATGTATAACACTTATGGAACAAATATCATGTCTTGAAACTGTATAAAAACCCATGTGTGCCTGTATTTGTGTGTATGTGTCTGTGTGTTTGTGTGTGTGTGCCTATGTGTGAAAAGTAGCCCCCATATGCTGTCTAAAACTCTTCAGCAATACAGGAATAGGGACGTATCATAGTCTTTTGAATGTTCTTTAATGTTGAATGTTCTTTAATGTGCTGCCACCTCTCATGATATAGAACATATGTGACATGAAAGCCAAACTCACACATTGCTGCTGAACATTATATATGTTCAGCATTTATATTCATATGATGTATTTTGTGCTCAAATTTACCAGAGATGAGCAGTCAAGTATTTCTTTTCATAACCAGAACAATCAGACGCAAACACGTTCAAAAGGTTCATGGTTCAACATCTGAAAGCTTCTGAACGGAGGAAAAGTTTCAGCTTATCATATGCAAAGAGTTTTATTTTATGGTAGTACTGAGCTATAGGCAAAGCGCTTCTGTCTGTATTTGTCTAAATGGGGGTACAGAGAAAACAAGGAGATAAAAAGAGGGTGTGTGTGTGAGACAGGGAGAGTGAGACAATGTGTGTGTGTGGGTGTGTGAGACAGAGAGAGAGAGAATTTTCTTGTGGGATGAAATTCACTGATGAAAAAGGCTACTTTGGAAACTCTCTGATAATTGGCTTCTTAAAAGGGGCTCATTTTTAACTGTGTCACTGCGGCTGCTGGATGACAATTAATCTGTTTTCCAGTGTTTTCTTGGCATCTGTGCCAATTACTTTATATGCTAATATATGTAAATTACCAAACATTTCAGATGCCAGTAACAAGTATGCATGTATTGCGTTTTATTCTCACTTAAGCAAGTACCATTTATCGTTACTATCAACTGTTACCAGTTTAAATCTTAATATATATGTGGTGGAAATCCAATGTATTATTATTATTATTATTATTAATATTAGTAGTAGTAGTAGTAGTAGTGGTAGTAGTAGTAGTAGTAGTACTAATAGTAGTAGTAGTGGTAGTAGTGGTAGTAGTAATAGTAGTGGTAGTGGTAGTAGTAATAGTAGTAGTAGTAGTAGTGGTGGTAGTAGTAATAG
>JBBPDB010000001.1:44137859-44152319 GCA_037974465.1 Brachypetersius altus | reverse complement strand
TAGTAGTAGTAGTAGTAGTAGTAGTAGTAGTAGTAGTAGTAGTAGTAGTAGTAGTAGTGGTAGTAGTAGTATTCAAACTACAAATAAAAATATGACCAAAAATATATTACAGTGTTTGGGCAGACATAGACAAAAGTCACTGTATAATCTATATATATATATATATATATATATATATATATAATAACATACATCCTGTCTGCATGACCTCTGTGTTTGGAAATAAAATGTCAGCAAATTATAAAAACAATATCAACACACATTTAATTCACACACCCAGTCAAACTGCATTTTCACTCCAAACATACATTCCAATTAAACACGCCTCTGCTTTCCTGTGTCTTTTCATTGTGTTGCCTGTTGTGAGAGAGAAGAGTAATGTCAATGCCGAGAAACTGTAAATGAACGCACTTAACTGTCTGACTAGGTCTTTTTCTTTTTATCATAAATAGCTATAATTACCAGTATAGTGTCTCTCTCTCTCTCTCTCGCTTTCTCCTTCATACACACTGTCACATTTATCCTTCCATCTCCAACCTGCCTCCTAATACAGAAACCATTTTTTTCCCTTTTTTGAGAAAGCTCCTCTTTTTTCTGTCTGTAGATGTCACTCTTGTATACTAAATGGATCTGCAGCATCTTACACTCAGGCGTACATACCCTTGCCTAAGAATGCATGCCAGTGACTTAAAATGAGATACCGAAAAAAAGAGAGATGTGTCGTGTCTTTGAAAAATGTTTAAAGATAATGTTTTCCAGTTTAAAGTAACTTTCTGAAGGTTTTTATTTTGTGGGGAAGACGAAAACTCATGACCATCCGACAAAACAATCAGCGAGAGCGTAAGTCGCAGCAGTTTATTCTTTATTTCATCTTAAACTTGACTTTTTTTTCTTTTATGCACTTGGAATTCTTTCATTTATGATTAATTAAACTTAAACCAATTATTCAAAGGAACAAATGGCTGTATGTTACTGGATTCATGTTTGTACCTTCTTCTGTATGCTTTATTAGTGCACATATTTTGGCTGTCAGTACAAAACCCATCTCTTCATTATGTCTCTTTCTTTATTTTTTGACATAGTTTGAAAATATCCGTCACCTTTTATAATGTGTAAAAAAATCACAATGTTCGGACTAATAGAAATAGTTCAAAATTGCTTAGAAGAGCATCTTGTCCCATTAACTTCAATTCAAAGTTACAATGTTTTTTCCTTTTCCTGTAAAATTCCCATTTTGTAGATACAAGGTTTTCTCCTGACAGCAACAATATAGATTTGTACTGTAATTGTGTGTAATTGTGTATTTTTGTAGTTCTACGACTTAAAACCTGCTATTTAAGGTTCCGTCATAAAACCATTGCAGAATAATAAGTACACCAAATGCTTTTACAATGCAACTTGAACTATTCATTATGAATGTATCCAGTTGGATTTCATCACTGATGTTTAGGATCAGTGCATTTCTTGTAGTGGAAGACGAGAATATAATAAGACATGTGAAGGGAGGACACTCGTTTTTCCCCCAGTGTGACATAATGTCAAAATAAAGTTATTCCAGTGACAACAAGTGTTTCAGTCTGACCTCATATCTCATATTTTTACTCTGATAAACAGATACAGTCCCATTTAGACATGCACACACAGACATACACACACACACACACATTCACATGCACGCTGAATGAATTATGTGAATATATCTGCTCAGCTCCAGCGGACAGCTCTCAGTCTGACGAGCCTTTGCTCTCTGATTAACTCCAAAATGTATCTTTCAGGCATTTATTATCAATTTAGGTTTTATCTGGGCTTTACAGGCGGTGTGAAATCTCACCCTCATACCAGTAATTAAGGTGAGCCCCGGCGCTTAAGTGTGTCTTGATTTGTGGCGATTATGGGGCGCTGGGGCTGAAAAGCGCACCGCTGTGACCTCCGGGGGCATGCTGAAGTGCTACTGGCTGCAGCCACTGCTTATTTAATTGATCTCCACAGCTTTACATTCAAATATCATTGCGGCACCGAGCAGCTCCAGATGGGTTTTGTTCCTCAGCGCGGCTGAAGGGGAGATTATTCACCGTGCAGATTTGACCTGATGGCTTCTCTCTCTGCACAAAAAACCCCATTTTGTTTGTTCGCCCTGTGACTTGTGGCTGTGTCTCAAACATCAGCTCCAGCCGCTTTTAATGAATTCCAGTCGCTGAGATATTAGCTCTAAAAAAATTTCCCTAAGCTTCTTTCCTTTACTTGATTCAAGTGAATATGCATGTATGTCGAAAATGAAACATATTTCCTCATATCTGATATTGCATATACATTTTAAATGTCAGTAAAATGCATATTGAGATATATTTATTGACTTTGGTATTTACGGTCATCTACATAATTACTGGCATATTTGGCAAAGATGGGTATGAAAATTAGGACACAGGACAAAAATGTCTTGGTGGTCATACGAGTATCATAGTAGTTCTCACATATCAGATTTCTTTTAAAGTTTGAAGAAAATAAAAACATTTAGAAAAGTTTTTAATGGCTCCATTAAATTCTCATGAAGAAGATAAAATGGAATCATGTTCTCATTCATATTGGACTTTTAAGTTTATCTGAGTATTCAAACATTTCTAAGTGGTCATCAGTGACTTTTCATATATAAATATGAGGCGACACAGAGGCCAAACTTCTTTAGTCATTCATCAGCATGGGAAGATTAGAATGAAACGAGTTTTAACCTCACAAAAGTAGCTACACTGCTGAAAATGTCCATAGATGGACAAGGTGGGTGTAGGAAGTAAAGAAGGATGGTTAAACAATCATTCCCACTGTTAAGTGTGGTGATGGATCGATTATATTTTGGGGGCTGTTATGCCTCTAAATGACTTGGGAACCCTACTAGGATAATGGCGTTAAAGTACTAGAGGATTCTAAATGTAAATGTGAACATTTCTGCTGGTAATATAAAATTTGGTTGTGGTTCCACAGAATAGTAATAAAAAACATGCGTCCACATTCACACTGGTTTTAGCTGAAAGTGAACATGCATGTCAGTTTAAGCTAGAACATGTGTATTGACATTTGGCACATTTGCAACTGACGTGCCATCGGTTTGGGTTGGTGTAGTAGAAGAGATCGAACTGTCAAAAAAATGAAGAAACAAGAGCAATTTGCAAAATAAATAAATAAATAAATAAATAACGCAAGATAGATTGATCAGAAATGTGAGGGATATAAAAAAGCTCAGGCTCAAGAAGCGTGCCGTTTCCAAAAAAAAAAAAAAAAACAGCGCAGGAACACTCTGTAATTCAAAATGCATTTTCCTTTGCTCTAATTTGACAATAACACACAATCACACAGTGGTTAAGTACTGAAATTCCACATTATCGGAGAGGAGGAAAAGACAGAAGGAGGGAGGGGGAGACTGAAAAGACAGGATAATGAAGAGGGAGAGAAAGAGAGAGACAGAGAGAGAGAGACTATGTCAGGAGAAATTAAAAAGAGAATGATGGACAAAAGAATAAGAGGAAGAGAGAAAACGGAGAAAGAAATGGAGAAAAGAAAGAGAAACAAAAAAGGATGTTGGAAGAAGAGAGAGAGAAGGAGGAGAGGGAGAGAGAGAGTGTAAGAGGAAACTTAAAGAGAACGATTGATAGAAAAGGAGAAAGGATGGAGAAAGAAACAAAAAAGAAGGAGGATGTCAGATGTTGGAAGAAGGAAGCGAGAAGGAGGAGAGAGCGAGAGACAGACAGACAGACAGAGAGAGACAGAGAGAGGTGGGGAGATGAAAGAACAGAACGATGGAAGAAAAAAAGGGGGGAGTAGAGTTAGAGAAAGAGAGAGACAGAGAAATGAAAAGACAGGGTGATGGAAGAAGAGAGGAGGAGAGGTGAAAAATGAGAGGGGAAAAAAGAAAGGCAGTGAGTGTCATCGGTGGTGAATAAGGAAGTGATGGGCATCCTCTCGGCCGTCTGGTCGGCACTGATTTTAATGAGTCATTTCGATGCACGCTATGAAGATTAGGAGCCAGTGACGGCAAAGCACCATCTGTAAGGTAGCCGAGCGGTCACAGTAATCCTTCTCGTGCACACTGGCAGAAGGAGTGATGGTATGGCAAGGTCACTACAGGTGGAGGGCTGAACACAGTGACAGGACGAGGAGAGGAAAAGCTGGTTCTTTCAAAGCTATAATGAGACGTCACTGCATTTCTACCGAAATGAGTCAAACCGATACAAGTCAAATGCAGTGAGGAGCCTCAAGCCGGTTGAATCCTTCATTTCAGCAATAATTATCAGTGTCTGCCTCATGTCCTAATAGTACACTAGATTTCAGCAATTTTAGCACTGATTGGTGAAGACTGTTCAGTTTCCCTTGCAGTGCAGTGCCTTCTGACATAAAACTGAGTGAAATGCCTCCAGTGTACATATCAAGTGTTTTTCAGTTGCCAAGTGGTGTCAAATATCTCAAAGCAAGCTGTAAAGGCATGAGCACACCTTGGCTATTGGCAGCAAATTATACAGGGTGAATCATTCAGCGCAAAATTCGTTCTTCTGTTCATTATTTTTGCAAGGACACATATACTCTTAACGCTAAACAAGTACCCATTTCATTCTTTAATGGCCAAAGACGGCATGAATGACACATATGACTCACGATGAATAGAGCTCAGTTAATGTGCTCGCGCTCGGCTCTATGCCGCGTCCTCTGTGGTTTTCTCATTTGGACAGTTCTACAACAGACGTTCTCTTGCTTAACCATACAATGAAGCACAACCTAAAGACAGACTTCAAGAGTCACTGGATTTGGCCAAAACATCTTCCTCAATAATAGACCACTCTATAACACAGACACATAAAGCATCTTAAAAGGTTCATGGTCCAAAAGATTATAATGTAGTAAGTGTAGCATTCATTTGATTTAGGAATTACACAGCAGCCAGTTAGATCAGGGGTCAATACAGTGTTATAGGCAGCATTCACACTATTGCAGGAAATGCACATTACACACTGCCTTGTACAGCAGCAAGATTTGACAACATTAGCACTCAAGGTGGCAACCTAGCTATCAGAAGAAACTGAATATTTATGATTATAGATTATATATGTTTTGTGATATTGTACAGCAATTAGTCTATCATCAGCATTGGTTGTACATTTGAAGGTCAGTGCAGAATGGGCTCTGCAAAATCTTGATAGTGTAAAGGCTGTTTTAAAGAGACTTTAACAAAACCAGTGAATTCAAGGGATGAAGAGAGATAAGAAAATGAGCATGTTAAACTGGATAATCATTAGGTTTGGTACACAAAAATGCCTGAGCGTTGTAAGTAGGCCACAGAAAAAAACAAAATACCAAAAATCATGAAAAATATTGGATTTGGGTCCTTTGGAGTTTACACAAATGGTTCTTTAAAGAACCATCCAGTTCTTTAGGGAACTAAACATATGGCATCACTCCAAAGAGTTTAAGGGCAGACTGCCTAGAAAGTTATTATCACCCATTGCACAACGGATAAAAACTAAGGATGAGCAGAGGACAAAACTCCCTCTATGGAGAAAAATTTTGATCGTGTGCTTAAATGTATACAAATTACTGCTGATGAGGACAGTGTTTATCGTGTAATATCCCTAGCTTTTAAACAGCATACATAGAGCCAGCTCTTCAGGTGTTCATTTGAATAGAGCAAGCTGAATGAGTGTTTCTGTAATTGATCCCTGGGGAACAAAGACGTCTCGACCAGACAAACTCGCGTTTTCCCCAATTACTGATGCCGTATCGCCTTCTCTGTGTGCTCCTAACTAGAAGCAGAGCACACAGCACAGTCAGGGCTCTCACGACTGCTGAAACTGAACAGCCACAAAAACAGTAATAGGCTTATTATTCAGGTTGCAATTTTATGACTTATTATTCAGTAACTAACATGTAGCTAATCTGTAGCAATTATAAGAGTAAAAAAGTCTGGGCCCACATATAGGCAGCCACATACAGACCTAATGTCTCAACAGGCAAACCGCTGTCTCCTTTAACTCATTAATATTTGCCCCCTGAGTACTTGGTGCTCATGCATGTCTTTGTCATAGCAAAGTAAATCAGCATGTGGAACTGGAGCTAGTGTGGTCCAGTGTTTTCATTGCTATATAAGAGAAGCTCCATGCTGCCTTTGTTGCTGGATGCACTATGAAAGTAAGTAAGTGAGTCAGCAAACACATTCAAAATGAAATTAGCATTGCTTTGGAAAACAATATTGATCTGTTTTGTCGGAGTAACAAAGCCACTGAATGTGAAGTCTGCTACATGAGTTTGTTGCTCTGAAAAGGTGATTTGTGACAAAAGGAAATTTAAAATTAAAAAATGGGCTTCGTTAGAGCCCAGCCCTATGCAGGCATCCTTAAATTTAATTGCTTCAAAGGTTCTTTAGTAGAGGCACTGGTTATATATTACGATTGCTGGTTAAATGATTGCTCTTCACACATTTTCTAATTAACACCGAAACAGTTCTGCCATTCAGTGCCTTGACACTGAGAATTCACATTACTGACAAAGAATAGTACATCCAGAGGTAGATTTGTCATAACAGCTTTTGTGTTTAAAGGCCTTAAAGGGTTGATGGGTTATACAGAGACCATCTGTGGGGTAAGGTGTAACATGTTTCTGAATTAGAAACTTTGGTAGACTGTTATGTAATTTTGAGGCTCGGCACGCAGATGCCTTTTCACTAAATGCATCCTGTGACCTTAATAATCAAGGAGGATTATAAAATGTCACAAAATCACTTAACATCTTAATCTTTCTTTCTTCAGCCTTGTAACTCCATACCTTTCATAGTGATTTATAGCAGTTGATGAATAATACGTTTTGAGGTTAATAAGAGTGTAATGCACCTAGAGCTGAAAGGGTTAAATCGCTGGGGACAGGGCTCAGGCTGCTGGAGGTCCAGGCCGGGGCTGTGTGCCACTGCAGAAGAGCGTGGCGGGCACAGGGATGGCACTTGTTTGGCTGTGGGTTGAGCTAATGACGGGCTCGCAGGTGAGCAGCCCCTAGTGGTAATCAGTAACTCACTCGCCACCACTCCATCACCACAATGCTGGAGCTGATCTCAGCACTGCCTGCCATGTCCTACAGAGAGAGGCACTTGTCCTCCAAATACACACACAATTATACACAAAAACACACACCCTTTTCCTTTAGGAGGTCAGGACGCATTCTCTGGCCCTAACATGAATAGCATATCCATTGGCCTAATATAGATTTCTATTTACAAAAGGTTCTTCAAGGTTCTGTAGTATAGGCATCAGTTATTTAGGGAACCATGACAGCTCAAAGTACCATTTGAATAATTAAATGATATTTGCATTGTTAAAATTGCAAAAAATATTCTCAATGATAGAGAACCTGTTGCATCTGGTTCTTTATGATTGCCCTATATAGAGCCCTTTTAGCTTAGAGTGTAGTTTTATTTTATTAATTTGTCTTCTAATTTTATGGATGTAAAGTTCCTGGAAAAATAAAAACTTGTATGAGACCTTTACATTATGTGCCGGTGCTTTAGATTTTGAAATGTTTTTTTAACATTCAGACTTGTTTGAAGGTTTACTTTAAAAATTGGCCACTGTCAGACAATTTAGACAGCTAGAAGTGGCATTTTATACTTATCCTTAACACTTGTGTAATTAAAGGAATAAAACTTGTTAATACACGTTATGTACATTAATACACATGTGTCAGAGGGTTATTAATTGTCCAAATATAACTACAAAGTTACTAGGAATGCTTAATATGAAGTAGAACCAAATTGTTTTCTCTAGAACCACTTTTATTTTGTATATAAGGCTGGTTTGTGGTATCCTTATAGCAAAAAGGCACTATATGAATAAAACTGTGTTGAGCTGAGCACCTGGCCCAGTTTGGAATGAAGAGGAGCCAGAGGTGAACCCGTCCCGCCTCTTTGAGTCTGGAGTTCTTGGCATTGTGACTGGAGACTCAGCTCCACTCCTGGCTACCTTTCCTCT
The DNA here is from genome assembly GCA_037974465.1 of Brachypetersius altus. Taxonomy (NCBI): domain Eukaryota; kingdom Metazoa; phylum Chordata; class Actinopteri; order Characiformes; family Alestidae; genus Brachypetersius; species Brachypetersius altus. The sequence continues at coordinate 44,144,325 of JBBPDB010000001.1, read as the reverse complement.
CCTCCTCTGGCCTTGGCCTGGTCTGTGGATGCGGACGCGGGCTACTGAACAGCTGGCCTCCTCCTGTCCTGCTTGGACATGGCAGGCCGTGAGTTTTATTAGTGATGCCCAGTGCACCAGCTGATCCTCTCTGAGGGTCGCTGTCACGCTGATGTCTTCATCGCTAACCAGAGCAGACGCCCGCTCCTGGCAGCCACTGGAGGTGACAACAAATCCAATTATCTCCCCTCCATGGTGCCCAGGCAGCCAGGGCCAGTGTGACAGGGATGGGAGGACGAGGGGGACAGGCAAAAGAGTGCCCTGCCCACCGTCAACAGACATTCATGCTCTCTTAATAATATAGGTGCCAAAACAGGTTCTTTGGAGTGATGCCAAACAAGAACCACGCTTGGTTCCAACCAAATGTGGTTGTGTAAGGCAACCCAGTTTTACCTTCATACCACTGAAGTAATGCATTCAGTTTGATTCATTTAAATGTGCGACTTGTTTTAAAATCAATACAGTTACAAGAATAGCCACTAAAGTAAGTAAATATGTAACAACTTAAATTCATGTATAAATTACATGCACATTTAAATCAATAAAACTCATTGCATCACTTTTCTCAGTGTCCAGTTTCTCAGCTACATCCTCACACACACACACACACACCACCACCACCACCACAGGCCTGCTGCTTCAGACAGAGAGTCAGCTGGAGAGTGAGTGTGTGTGTGTGTGTGTGTGTGAGAGAGAGAGAGAGGGAGAGAGAGAGAGAGAGAGAGAAAGAGAGAGAGAGGGAGAGAGAGAGAGGAAGAGATAGGGAGAGGGAAAGAGAGACAAAGAGAAGCAGAGAAAGATGGTAGAGAGTGGGGAAAGATAGTAAGAGGGGAAAGAATGGGAGAGAGAAATAAAAGTAAGTGCAGGAGAGAGAAAGCGAGACAGTAAAGAAAATAGAACGAAAAAGAGAAAAATAATTGGGGAGAGAAAAATAGAAAAGTAATGAGAGAGAATGAGAGATGAGAGAAAAGGGGGAGAGTGAGAAAGTGAATAGAAAGAGTAAAGAGTAGTGGAGTTGAACAGAGAGAGAGGGAGAGAGAAAGAGAGAGAGAGAGAGGTGACAGAAAAAAAAATCAAAGTCACACTGAAAGTGTGTATGCTGAAAGGTGAGAGCGCTAATTCATAGCAGTTCTCTTCTCTGGCTGTTTAGGACTGTGAGCGGAGTCAAACTGGCAGCCTATGTGAAAAAATATTTTACATTTAACCCCCTATATTGTGAAATATAAAAGTGTTTGTTCTTTTTGTAAATGTGATGTGCTTGTCCAAAAAGAAAAAAAGGTCTGAAGTTTAAAGAAGCACAATTTAAAGACTCCTAAAACCGTCTGCTTAAGTCAAGAAGCACTGAAGACCCTTTATCTCTTATAAGTGAATAGTTTAATGTAAACTTGTACAATAACTATAAAACACTCTTAAACAAGGGTTCTTAAAGAACTTAATGAAGTTACATACCTAATTTTACATCAAATAAATATCCTGAAAAGTTGTTTTAGCCTGTGGAGTTTTGCCAAAAACCAAACACCTCTTTAAAAGCCTTCACATGCTGGACTAACATGTACAGATTAACCACTAACTCAATTAGAAAGAGAGAAATCACCCAGTCAGGTTTTGACTAGCAACAGGTGAGACCATGGGTGCTGGAAGCCCTTTTAATGAGGAGGTCCACAGTGTTCTACGTCTCGGCTATTGTCATACAAATGGGGGAGATGAAACGAATGATTTTGAAAAGTGCTATAATGTTATCAGCACCCATGGGTGAGATCAGTTCCATGAAAAAGAACCTAACTCAAGCCCTCCTGAATACATCACTGACTGAAAATACAAATGAGAGTCTTTTTTGTCAGATGTATACTACAGGAGGATTCTTTACTGAAGGAGTCACAGCAGAAATGCTACATAGAAAGTAAATCATATGACATGTCTGTTACAAGTAAACAAAATATGGAATGTCTTCTATAAGCTTTGAGCATCAGTGTTTAAACTAATATCACTATTATGATATGAAGGCCTGAAACTAACTGCCTGGGCTTGCCACTGTTACTGACACTGTGATTTTGCAATGCATATGTCACGGTGGGCAGAAATGACTGACCGGACACACCTGACACAACCTTGTCGCGTGGCGGAAGAGCTCTGACACAACCTTGTCGTGTGGCGGAAGAGCTCTAGCGTGACTGGCACGGGAGAGTCGGTAAACCACGTGTTTTAATCTGAAAATGCTCAAACGAACCCTTGTTCTCACTCGCACACACAGGTGTAGATGGGGTTAGCTCCGAGAAGCAAGAGTACTCACGGTACCGGTACTGATCTGGGACTGGGGACACATCTGACTGAAGTATAGGACTTCAATGTTTGAGTGAGTGACTACCACCTGTTTCCTCCTTTTATACCTGGCGTGCAGTCATTTCCGGTACCCTTTGACTGCACGTGACCTGGTGTGCATGACAGCATAAAATGTTACAATGTGGATAATGGAGAGCAGTCATTCTGTTAATTATATTATTGATGGCAGTTAAATTGCTTGAACATCTGGGTTTGCAACAAAGGTCCAGCAGTTGGTCCAGCTGTTCAGTCCAGTTCAACAACCCCTTCCTGTCTCACAGCTCTAATATCCTTAGCAACCTGAAAGAAATAATATTTAGGATGTGCAGAAATATTATCTTAATTATGATTTGTTTGTTTTATTATGTTGGCTTTAGCTTGTGATCTGTCCGATCATGCTGAATTTTACAGCTTTACATTAACAGCCAACAGGAAAATATTTTTTTATTTGGAAAACATGATAATTGTGAGGTGATGGCAGAACGCATAAACAAAACAACTCTATGAGTGTGTGAGGCCATTGCAAGGTTAAGTAATGAAAACAAAGAGAAAAGTTAAAGGGGAAAAAAGTCATGCACTGAAAAAGCTTGACTTATTTGTGCACATCATTTCAAATTGAAAGAGTTGCAATACATTGACACTTTTGTCTTTCAGATTTATTACTTCTGGCAGTTTTTATGTAATGTTTGTGCATGTGGGAATGATAATGAAGTAAGGAAATTCAGTCACTCAGTTTAGGGCTATTCTTCAGTGCTGCTCTTCAGTTAAAGTATTTCCAGAAAACATTTCCAGAAAACCACACAATTAAGTCTTTATATGCAAAACTTAGATGTGGGCTAAACACATCATACCAATGCAATACTGGGTTTGTATAATTTTTTCATATGTATCCTTTTTCACCTCTAAATTTAATTCTCAGATAAAATTGAAGAGACCTGCTTTGTTTTCTGTACTATTTAAATGAAATTTCACAATTAATTGAATGGTAAGTTACACAACATTATTTCTGATTTAACAGCTTCGAATCTGAACTGCTGACTTTTTACCATATATTTCGATGTTTAAGAATGATTTTAAAAAGCAAGGCAAAATAAATAGAAATCATAATCAACTCTTAAGTTTAGTATCTAGACTTTTTTGATGGAAATTCTCCACTATTTTACAGTATGAATGTGGAATGAAGGTGTGAAGCCAGTCTGGGTGAGTTTGGGCCAGGCAGGCAGACGCTCACTGACAGACAGAGATGGGCACCCACACTTAATAAAACATCCATATTCATACGCAGAGGCAGGCGCTACTGCAGCTGCCTCCGTCACCGTTATTTGAAAGGGAAAGGAAGGTTTCTCGGTTTCTCGGTGGATGAAGCCCCCTGATAAAGGCAGCGACACTCAAGGGCTTCATGATATTCAGATGAGCTTCAGCGCGGGTGACTGGCCACTCAAAGCGTGCGTTTGAGCGTGGAGTTGGAGGACATGCCCAAAGGGAAATACAAAAAATTCTGATGGACCAACTCATCCAATGGGCCATTTCCAGTGGAGGAGGTAGAGAAAATGGAGGCAAGAGAGAGAAAAAGATGGAATCCATTTTCATCAGAATATAAGCCAATTTATTTCAGCCTAAAGCTGTTTGCAACAGTTCAAGAGAAACTGTAAAAGTATTTTTCCTTGTTTGGACTGCATCTGAATGCCTGTTTACTGAACGGTATGTTCACTTTCAAAGAACACAGATGGCCAAAATTATACGTAGTTTCTAGATTATCAAGATATCCCAAAACACAGATTTACGAACTCTCCTGGAAAATATCTGGTGAACACTGACAGCTACATGCAAATTTAAACAATTTGCATGCAGAGCTCCACCTTTTATTCAAATTTCTATCAAAGTATGCCAACTCATGCCTCTGGAACCAGTCCAACTTAAATTGTTGAAGTAAGAATTTATGCCACATTTTCATTGTATGTACACTGTGGTTATCTACTGCATGCCTTAACTACACAAGATTGTTGTGACCAGTTCAAACTGGTCCTCTGGACTCCCAGATTACAAGTCCACTTTTTTGCTCCATTCATATTCATTGTCAGTTATGGTAGAGCAAAATAATGGTCCATCTTGAACGGGTGGTTACATGTATCACATTCATACTTCGACATCTCAACATCTGCTAAACCTTATGATAATTGTATTAAAATGCCCCAGAGTAAAAATACAACCACCTCTAGATTATCAAGATATCCAACAAACTGGAGTATTTGATGAAAAGCCCAATAACTGCAATGATTGCGCAACCATGCAAAAAATGTACATACTGTAAGAAGTCACATTACACGTCTCCAGTACAAAACGGCTGTATAAAAGGCATTTTTACTATCAAAATGTAAGAGATTCAGTTGAAATAGAAAGACCCCAACCTCCATAGTCAATCCATCAGAAAGTATATGGACCTATTTGGGTATATACTTTATGTATACTTTGTCTTAGAACCAAGAATATTGATTGTTTCCTGATTTAAACAACATAAAGTATCTTTTAGAAATGTCACATATCTGTTGTCCTATCAGTGATATGTAGTCCCAAGACCTGTCTCTTAGGTTTTAAAAGGCCTTTGTACACCAGTTTGTCTTTCATACTTTTTTCCACCTCCTTTCCCCACCTCCCCCCCTTCTCCATCACCATCAAATGAAAAAGAAGAAGAGAAAAAAAAGAAACCTCCTTCCTGCGAAACTGTAGGTCACACCTCTGACTGCACTGATGGGGGGAAAGTAGAGCTATTAAAATGACAGGGAGACAGATCAAGTGTGACACATCAAAGAGCCCGGAAAAAGCTGGAAAACTGAGCAACGTAACCTCGCCTCCCCAGCCCCCCTCTCCGGAGGGTGGGGGGAGAAAAAAACAAAGCAGACAAGCACGCGCCGCATGGTCAACACACAGCACCCAGAGACACACTCCCCTCGGCCGCCCCCCAGACCCAAACACCCACCGTCCCCCGCCACTACACGTCCAATGATTACACTATATGCGCTCTCGCGCTCAGAGGGGCTAATTAATGCTTTAATATGCAAATCAGCGCCACAGTAAATTACACAGCTGGCAAATATGCCTGTTTTGCCCCGAAAATACATCAGGAACTGAGCAAGACTGTTTGGATTGAGGATATGAGAGAAAGAGAGACTGAGAGAGAGAGAGTGAGACTGAGAGAGAGAGAGAGAGAGAGAGAGAGAGAGAGAGAGAGAGAGATAGAGATGCAAAAAAAAGTTTTGGGAGCTGGTCATAAAGTTTATGACGTGTCTGTTTTTTCCGTTTACAGGGATTTAGTCATTTGAGAAATTCACAGCAGTCCATCTGGGTAACCAAAAGTAATACTCCACAGTCTATTCACCAAATATTCTAGGCTGCATGCAGATACAAAGTGCAACTCTAATCAAGAACAAAAGTTGATGCGAACCCATAAGCAAACTGGGAGTGTAAGCAATTAGCAAAGCAGTAAAAAGATATGAAAACAGTTTTTTATCAAGGCTAGATTTAATTATCACATTTTACATGAATTCAAGAGCTTGTTTTCTGTATCAGGTTGCAGCTTGCATATCCCTGAACAGTGTGATTCTGACGGGATAAGGTTCTGGAGAAGAATCTTTATCATTTGAAGCTGCCAGCCTTTTTATACAAACTACATGAAGCAACCGAGAACATCACTTGAAGTCCTACTGGCATAAAAATAAGCAGAAGCTTCCATATTTTAGTTAAAATAGCACTAACCCTGGAAACACTGAACCTACTTAATGTCAGCTACTGCCAACAATGATATATACTTCATAACTATGATCTCTGTGGGCACTTACTGGATGAGCTGGTGTCCGACTTTTGTGGTGCTAAAGTGCATTAGTAAGTGCATGTAATCACTCAATCACTCAAGTTTGAACTAACCCTAACCTCATTCTTGTTCAAACTCCCACAAACTTCAGCCCTAAATTCCTTCAAACCCTCTCAAAGTCCAACTTAAAACTCCCTTAATATTTACATTTACATTTACCAGACGACTTCCATTCCCTACCTACAGGGGGCAGTCTCTCCCTGGAGCAACTCAGGGTTAAGGGTCTTGCTCAGGGACCCA
>JBBPDB010000001.1:44122320-44137149 GCA_037974465.1 Brachypetersius altus | reverse complement strand
GTGGTGCTGAAGGTAGGATTCGAACCCATGACCTCTTGATCTGGAGGCAAGTATCCTACCCACTGAGCTACCTCCACCCATGTTTTATCCCTAAGGTGTTTCAGACTGCTCCTGCTTCAAACTTCAACCTCATTTCAACAATAAGGTCCTCCAGACTCTTTCAAACTCAAACCTCCTCAAGTTCTCCCAGACTTCAACTTTATAGCTGCTTTAAATATCCTTCATACTCACAAAACTTCCCAAACTCCAGCCTTTAACCCCCTTAAGTTTAAACACCCCAATTTAACGTCAAAATTGCTCAAACTCCAGTCTCAAGGTTCAACTTTACACTCCCTCAGAGTCAAGCCTCAGCCTCAATTTTTTACACTCAAATTCCTGAAACTCAAACATAAACCTGAATATCTAGTAAAATTCCTACATTTCAAATGTTCCTCGAATCTTAATCTAAATGTCAACTTAAACGTACAGCCTCAAACACTCCCGCCAACTTCAATTCCTCTAAAATCAAATTTAAACTCAACCTTAATCTCTAGTGGCCTAGTGTTTAGGGAGTTGCCCCTGCGTTCAGAAGGCTGTGTGTTTGATTCCCAGGACTTTTAGTGGCACCACTGAGGTACCCTTGAGAAAGGCACTGTCCCTGCACACTGCTCCTGCCTGCCTGCTGCTTAATTTGTTGAAGGGGTAAAATGCTGAGAAAGAGTTTCACATTTGTTCACTCTGTGTGCTGTAGTGTGTACATGTATGACAAAATGGACACTTTATTTAACTTCCTCAAACATCTCTCAGACCTAATCAGGGTCTGCCCCTCAAGACCTGTTTTCTCTCCACAGTCCCTCATGTATTTAATGATGCTCACAGTAACCCCCCTCCAAACGTTCTGCCCAGTGACCACGACTGTAAGCAAACATCAGTGTGGACAATTAGACTGCATTGTTATAGACTTACATTCCACAAGAACAACGGTTTGACATTGACCAGCTTGAAACTAATATTTGAGCAGCAAACAAACACAAACACACACACACACACACACACACACACACACATACACACACACACACAGACACTAAACAATACAGAGAGAAAAAAAAACACAACCTTAAATAAACTTCATGAATACTGTTCATTCATCAGGTCGACAAAGTCCCCTGATAAGAAAAATAAACATAACTACCTTTCTACTGCCACTGTTAGTTTGCCCTTGGAATCCTGCATTTCATAAGGCTTTGTCTATGAATATTTTAAATGGGTAAATAATTAATAATTAACGCCAAATAGGCCAATGATCAAATGAATCAGAGCATCAACAGACACGCCAAATCAGACGCTGTAAACAAAGACCCAAGGACCGACATTTTCTCCCTGCCACCTTCCTTCCCTGTTAAATATGCGCATCCTAAATTGCACCACACACAAACACACACACACACACATACACACACACACACACACACACACACACACCCTCTTACACACACAAACACACCCTCTTACACACACATACGTTTTCTTTTGAAATATGAAATTTTCGCTTTTCACAGGCCCAGGGAATTCCACAAGACTGAATCAGAACACTTGATCTGACCACCCGCTGATTTCTGATGGAAAGATTTTCTTTTTAATACAATTGTCACTCCTCCTGCCACATTGTGCCTGGCCTAGACAAATCCCAGCAGTGTCTACACCACACACAGCCGCAGTAAAATATGCCTCATTCTAATCGGTTAAATATCACCCCTCTGTAATCTATCACAGCAGAAATGTTAATAATATGGTGCTGGGTTTCTGTTGAGTTTAAATACAGCCCATTTATGAAAGACATATGCCACATTTTCTGACTGTTTATCCATGAAAACTGAAGAAAAATGGATAAAGCTAAATCCACATATATATGTATATGTATAGAGAGAAAGAGACAGAAAATAAATTCTTAAAAATAAAGAAACCACAAGGCGTTCTTTGAATGATGCCATAAAAGAACCCCATTTCACAAAATGTATAGGTGCTATTATGGGTTCATCCTAGAACCTTCACAGCATGTGGAGATTCTTTGCTCTCATGAAATAAACAGAAACAAAAAACGTTCTCCAAAACAGCACCCAAAGAAAAGGATCTTTAAAGAACCAACGCTGGTTCTTGTAAGGCATCGCCCAAAGAACCTTTCTTGGCACCTTCAGTGTACATGAGCAATCAAAAATAAAACAAGTTCAGCTCCAAATGAGAGCAGGAGCTTTGGAGTGTGTTTTAAAGTGAGCATTACTTTCCTCAGAGAATTTAATTAATGCTTTAATATGCAAATAAGTTTGAGGAGATAAAATCATGACAAACAGATGGCATCTGAGCTTAATTATTTTTTTTTTTCCTAATCGAGCCGGGGCATACATTAGAGCCGTGGCATTATTTTTTCAGGGCTTTCACAGGCATATTGGAAGTGGCACCTCGGAAAATCCAGCAGCAGTCTAAGTCTCTGGGTGTCTATCCGCAGCTAAGTTCAGGTAGTAAACTTTGACAGAGGGTGCATTAGCCTGGAGCAAATGTAGTTGAACTACTTTAAGCAGCAGCAAGCAGCTTTTTTACTGGTTTGTAAGGAACCACATATTGCTGGCTTTCAACAACGTATTGCTTGGAAAAGGAAAAGATATGTTTGACTAATTTGGAACCGAAATGCAGCCAACCCACCCCAGAGACCACCCAATAGACTTGCTTATGTGGAATCTCACAGTATGACACACTGTTATTTAGAAAAGAGGACATCAGCATAATCAGAATTCACAAATCAGGATGGCAATTGCTGCTATATTTCAGGAGGTGAAAAACGCAGGTTCAGAGTCCTTCCCTGAATTCCGTGTCAACTTCCAGGACAGGTAATGGGAAGAGCTGTCAGGAAGGTTACTTTTGAAGTGTCCACCTCTGTGATTTAGCTATGTTTAGACTTGCTTATTTACAGATAACCATTGTTTAACTGAGATTACTTAGCAACTGATTATTTAGGCATGCATTTGCATTCTGCTGTTTTGTGGTATGTGCCTTTATGTTAACAAGATTAGCCTTTTAGTTCTAGTGCAAGACTATCGTAGCAAACTTCAGGCATCAAATATGATTAACTATATTCGGGATGGGGATTTCTTTTCTTTTTTTTTTTTTTTGAAAAGTATTTTGTATTAGAATTTAGTGCAGTGTTCCACTAACCTTCTCCTCTTTAGGGTTTTGGTCCAGGTCTAAATGGAGAAGGGTTCGATTTATCCTCAGAGCCAAAGCCAGAGCCATCAGGCCTCCGGTGAGCACGCCATTCTGCCTCACATCCACGGTCTGAAGTGAGTGATTTTCAGCCAGACTTTCAGCCAACACCACTGCACCTGCCATGAGGAGCACACAGGTCACTGCAGAGCACTATAGTGAGAGAAGGATGGAGATGAGACCAGGAAGATCCCAACCTTCACATGTTATTCCAACCGAGGCCAGACTGAGTTGGGTTATGGAGTGGTTGATCATTAGCGACTCCTTCAGAACGTGGATCCCTTGGTTCTCCAGGTTGTTCCTGCTGAGGTCCAGTGTGTCCAGCGATCTCAAGAAGGGCTGTCAAAATCATTTGAAGTTTAAAAATACATGTGTACATGATTTCCTTTGCTTTAGTCAGCCAGCTAGACATGCTTGAGTTGTGAAGTTATTCACTGAAACCATTAGGCTGATGAGGCTAACATTAGCTAGCCTCATCAGCCTAGTATAACATTAGTTCATATCAGTTTAGCATTGAGCACACTGCTACCTAAATCACATCCTCACGCTTCTATAAAAATATCAGCCACCTGGGAGGCCAAGTTTTGACTGTTTTTTGCACATATTTGTATTTGAAAACTATGCAAGACTATCTTAGTTTACTTAACAACTAGACACAGTTCTTGGCATCACTTTTTAGCTACATTGACTTCAGAGCAAAACCAAAAAAGAGCACAAAGCTGATTTTATACTTTATCATTATATTTTAGACAGAAACTAAGGAATCCTGTTCCACTTATGAGGGGCTGTGAATGATGTTACGGATGGTGAATGTGTGTCGTTCTGTGAGCTTTAAGTGTCATCCATGCTGCACAAGCAATAGATTGACTCTTCAGAGCACATTAGCAGCTCCACTCGTGAAGCATGATTAGTATCTGTGGAAAGCAGGAGATGGCAGAGGACATGGGGGAGATGCTGTGTTGCAGAACAGAACGAAAACAAAACCATGCAAGTTTTCTGCTTCCATTACGCGCACACAGAAACCCACTTCAAATTTAAAAAAAGGCAATTGAATACGATATTTATAGTTTGTTGGTAGAATATATACAGCCAAACACCAGCCTTCACCAGTTCAGGAACAGGGTAAAACAAGGCTTTAAAACCAAATTTTTTTTTTTTTTAAATGACAATTCTGTATTTGAACACCAAAACAATTATTGTCAGAAATGCACTTAGCTCAACCTTTTTTTCTTTCTTTTTTTCATAATTCAATTGTTAAGATGTAAACAGCTTAAAATGTAATTCTGATAATGGTACAATAGTGGTACCGTTCAGCCCTGAAGGCATTTTAAAAATACATTTTAGCCCAAAACTGAAGGATGAAGGAGCTTTTAGGGATCTTAAAGAGTCTGGGCGTGCACTGTTTTTTCTAGCACCAAGCATTTAGATTAAAAAAGGGGAAATGTGTTTTTAAGGGTTATGTATGGTTATTGTCAATGATACCACCTTGCAGCTACTGTCAGTCGTAATACCTTAATTTTCTTACAAATAAAACATGTGATGTGACTAAGGGCATTCACCAGATAAAGGTTTTATAAACAATATGGAAAATATCAGGATTTAATTAGGTCAACCTGACATGAGAAAGAGTCCTGCTCTGACCCATTCATTCCCTGCGCTCTCGCGTCCTTATAAAGGCAACCCCAGAATAAAGATATACAAAAAAAAAGAAGAAAAAAAAACAGAGAGGTTAATAACAGCCCTTCCTGTGTCATATTTGACACGACCAGCCATTGCACTAATTATATTCATTATGGTCGCATAGATGTCTACTTATCCTTCTTAATGACAGAGCGCATGAAAAAGCCCACTAAACACATATCTATTATTTAATCAAACCGTTCTCATTTGGTGCAGGCAAAATGGAATGAGCTAGCTTTATTTTTGGCCTGGATGGATTCTCTGTGAATGTGCCAGCGGCCGAGAGGAGACAAAAGCGGGCCTTTAATTTGTACCCTTTTGATTTGGATCGCCATTCAAATGACAGAAAGGTACAGTTTATTCTGACAATCAGAGCTACTAAAGAGGAATGGATATTATTAGGGATTACACATAAGCTATCTAGTGAGGATAAGACAGACACTTCCTTTTTGTTCTCTTTTCTTTTCTCCCAGTTTATCAAACACTGTAGGAGACAAAGGAATCCAGGAGCTGTCATGAAGATATTCAGACACTTGCTTTAAAAAATTGATTAGTGGGCCCCATTTTGAGGTACATTAACTTATTGTGGCTGCTAAACGTCAATCACCGATATGATGTACTCTTGAGTCAACGCTTGAAAACAAACTTTGGGGTCACAGTGTTGTTAAGGTAAATATTAACCCATAGAAATGTCAGTCAATTTGGCCCGTGATAATATGGTGGACATGTTTACTGGACCCACCAATATGGGAGGGTGAAGACTAGTCCATACTTCCTCCAAGACATGAGAAATGCCACCTCACCTTTTCACCACAACATCACTGGACAGCTCATTACACTTGGAGAGAAACTTAACCTGCCAATTCTATTACTCCAATTACCAAACAACCAATTAAAGTGGCATTGGGCTAGTGATGAAGGAAAGGTGGGGTCCTTCTCCTTCCCAGAGAGAGTAAGGTCATTACCGTGAACTTTCTATGTCACGATAATAGGTCCAACATTTAGATGGATGCACCACTTGGGAGCCAAAATTTCACTTTCTAACGCTCCTAAAATAAACCCGATCTGAAACTGTGTCACTGAAACTTGAAAGTAAATCCTAATTATTTGACTGGTTACTGGATAACAGCTAGTCATGTATTCACGTAAGATTGTTAATGCATCTATAATCTATAATTCATTCACTCTTTCTAACGCTACATAAATATGTACTAAAAGGCCACTCATCTTCACATTTGGGAAGGTTTGAAAACATGTGACAATGACAATGTTCTATTAGTCTTAGTTTCATGACAACACATTATGTATGTTGTCAGAGTAATTGTCCTGAATAAATGCACTTTTACACAAATTAAACATTCCAGTCAATGACGAATGACTGCAACTCACCAGAACACTTTTTAGATGAGTCATGCCTTGATGAGTAATTTGATTTTTAGACAGTATTAATGTTTTCAAACCAGACTTCTGAACACTCAGACCATCACAAAGTTCCTCCAGCCCTGTGGAAGGAGAGAAAACAATACACTTATAATACACTTATTTTCATAACAATATTTAATCTGTGTTCCTTACCTTTTGCACAGGTCACCTTTAATTTTTTTTTGTTGCTATTTTAAGTTTTGTGATGTATTGCATTTGAGCATTACAATTGACTGCAAGGTTTTGCTGCATTTTTTAATATAAAATATTCATAATTAAACAATAAAATACTGAGACTGGGCCTGAATTAATCGATAATATTTTAAAACCCAAAACACTGCAATATTATACTATATTTCACTGTATTTTTCCCTTCTGTCACCTCACCTCATCTGTTAAATGACTATTTATAATGAAATATAAAGAATAAAAACATCCTCCTCTAAATGTATTAAATAATTGTTATATCTAAAAAAAACACAAGTACTTAATGCACTGAATAATATTTTAATCTATTAGAATTAATCAAAACATTTGAAACATTCTAAACTTGCTAAACACATTTATTTATTTAATTGTTAGCTTCAAATAATGTTAAACATTGTTTTATTTTTTTTTTTTATTATTTGTTTATTTCTTTTATTTTGGAAATAGGATGCTCTCTTACAGCAGTGGTGATATGGTTTTTGGCTATCTATATATACGTAGCTTGGGCTGAGTGCACTGGCATAAGTATGTGACAGTACCTGGGTCAGATAAGGCGTTATTGGTGAGGTCGAGGGTTGACAGAGTACGGTTGTATTTAAGTAGTTCCGCTAAATGCATGGCATCCTGGTAGCTGTTGAGCTCATTGTCACACAGGTAAAGCTCCTGCAGAGCGGTGTTCTTCTTCAGGGCCCCCACTCAGGAGAATAAAAAAGAAATCATCTCAGCACCTGAAGCTGCTCAAAGCCAGTGTTTCATTACAGAGCAACATGAATATCTCATTACAGGATAATGGGGTGAGAAGGGAGAATATTTAAATATTAGCAAATAATAAGGAGAATCATGAAGCGAGTATATGCTGCCAGTAAATGCCTCCAGAGCAGCCATTCCACCTGAAACTCAGAAGTTCCTACTGGACTAACTTTATTGTTCAAATCCTGACTATTTACATCATTGTGATTACCATGGTCATCACTATAATCGACAACATCATTATGTGTCCTTTCAGGACAGGGACCCTTTCATGGGCTATTTGTCTGTGGCCTCACACAGCCGTCTGTCCGGATCAATGCGGCAGATTTGATCAGACCTTTTTGGTTGCATGCCGAATGCCAACATCGCCATCATGCACAGTAGGAACCAAATGGGGGATCGTTGGATTGATTGGTGGGACTCCACTGTGCGAGCCAGCAAGTCCCGCAATCAGGGCCCTGCCGATCAATAGCAATGATCAGCAGCTGGGCGTCCCGCAGAGAAGCATAGGGGGCAGCCACACGGCCCCAAAATATCAAACGGATCCAGACATCGCTTAAAGAAACAGAGCCCAGGATGTGCCACCAGAGTCCTCCCACTCATTTAAGGTCCTCTCACACTGCTCTTACTAATGGCCCATGTCCAGAGTGGCTCTTGCTCTTCTCCGCTGAGACATTAGCACAATCAAACAGCTGCAACTCAGCTCAATCTGGACATTAAAGCCAAAAATAAGGACAAACTGCATGCAGTAAAAAAGCAGAAGAAGAACGTTACAATTACAAGCAATGAGTTTCAGTTAATTAGTCAAGTCTTCTCGCAACTGGCCATCATAATCAGATTTCTAATTGACAAAGGAAACCTGTTGGTAAATGAGATGAAATGAAACGATTCACATGATTTGACACTTATTACAAATGAACCCGATTAGGATTTTACCTGATTAGGTGTTGGTTATATATCTATAATATACATGAAACCCTGTAGATCTGCCTCAGCTATGGCTCAAGTATTCTTAAAAGAGCTAATATGTAAGGCGCATATCTCTCTCACAGTAAGCTGGCCATAGTGGCTCCCATGGATCGGTGCAACAGCGTGTAAAGTGACAGGCAGAAGATTAGGACATCTAATCCTGGCCGAGTCTGACTGTTAGGGTCACGGGGCCAAAATCTGCCACTCCTTTCCTCTCGCTGTCCTCCATCATCTGTTCCTGCTGGCCAGGGTCATGCACGGACAATGCTCATTCACACACACATACACACACATACGTGTACACACACACACACACACAGTCCACCTCACTCCAGGCCAGCATTGACAGTGCACACAATACGGCAGGAGTCGTGGACCATTATTAAATAGTGACTGTGGTCTTTCTCAAAAAAAATAATAAGACGTCTAAGCACAATGTGCTGAAACTCTTTTTGCTGAGGGTCCAAGTTTTCTTTTTTCAGTACAATCCTTACTGAAAGGGATCATTAAGCAACCCACAGTAGATTCTCTGTGTTTCATGTCCTGAATCTGTGTTGCAAGTGATGGATTGGATTTTCGTAATTCAATTGTGTACATAATTTCCAAGGGCAAAAATATATGTGGCATCAACAAACCCGTTTTGCAGTAACCGTGTCTAATTTATTTAGACACAGAGTTGGTCAGAATACTTGAAAATGCACAGATGTAAATAAGACACAGCCACCTAGAGACACTTGTGTAACACACTAAAATCTGAAACCTGAACTGACACTTGTGTGCTACACAGTACATTTACTGTACTTCTGCAATTATACAGTTGTTAGGGACACTTATAACAAAGCGCAACCTTCTTTTGACCTTGCTCTTGCTGTTGCTGGTTGCTTCTTGCTTGATGCACTGTTCCTTGCCGTTTTCTTCTGCCACTCTTCTGTTAATATTTCTCATGATAAAAACACTTCTAATGTGAAAGAAGTTCTGAGCGGTTACTGTAGCATTTCAATTAATGCCACTGTCCTTCACACAGCAGACTGGTGTTCAATTCCTAGTCTGAGTCCTTGGGCAAGAGTGCTAACACTACATTCACTTTTTAACAATACATTTGACATATAGAACAAGATTAAAGTTGCAGGTTGCTCTGGATAAGAGTGTCTGCCAAACATGTAATTATTCCAACATTATCAATATATTTGCTTTCATTGCCCTCATGAACGGTGTACTCAGGAAAGTAGTCATTAGGTCATTATGACAGACCCTAAAACACAGTTAGGCACTCATTTTTACATTGTTATATTTCAGTCTTTTAGAACGCCTATTAAAACAATATACTTCGATATTGTATTTTAATACATAGTGCTCAACATACAAGAAAAGCAAAATTAAGTAATAAATATTGTGTGTAAGCAAATCAATATAGTCCAATAATATAATGTAGAAAATATAACTAAAGTGAGCATGTATGTTAATTTAATGACACGTATGTTCTATGCCACAAGACATACACCAGTACTACACTGAGGCTAAGCTTACCATTCGCCAACTTGTCCACAACTGAGGAGACTGTTCAGTTCCATTATTTCTCCAATGAACTCAGTAATACTGAGATAACTGCCTCTTCACATTGATTTATCAGTCTGCTCAGTCTGCCTAACAAACTGAACTGATCACATATGATTACATATTTCAAACACTTGTATTCTGTCTCATCCCTACCCTGCGTTCAAACCTCAGTCAAGTAAATTCGGTGCATCCCTTTTCCCAGTAGCTTGTGTCTAAAGGAACAAAAACAAAACTTTGGGCCAAAGAGGAGTGTAGGTTCTCCACTGGGCCTTTCTCATAATGCATTTGCTAAGGCTGTAAATATGCTCTGTTCTCCCTCCCTCTCTCTTTCTAGCACCTCCAGCATGTGTGGCGTGAGGAGCATACCGAGTGTGAAGAGGGGCTTGCCACTGAGGGCAGTGTTTTCAAGGTGTAGCACTGTCAGTCTGCTGGAAAGGAGGGCTTTTGACAGGGCCTGCGCGGGATACTCCAGCATGGGGATGTTACAGGCATCCAGTCTCCACAGGCATCCACTCTGACGAGGCCAGACAGCAAGCCATCAGAGAGAGAGAGAAAGAGAGAGAAAGTGAGTAAAAATGGCCTGATTCTGCCCTTTCCACAGACTGGCCCCTCTACCTTTCCAGCCTTTCATCAAACACTAGTCCGTCTGAAAGGAGCCGAGTACGTCAACACCAAGTGTGACAGCAGACTGCGATAGATCTAGAGGCCATTGTTAGGTTTCATCCCCTAGTCCACCACTTCAAAAGTGTCCAGATTTTTTTATTCCTTCCTTTTGTTGTTGGTGAAAATTCGTCTGATCTCATCTAATGCCGCCTAAGAGCATCGCCTTCGGTTTGACCATTGAAGTCCATGGAACAGTGAGGGGTAGTTCAACAGTCTTTCATCTGGCGACTCTGCTAATTGAACATAATATCCACATGAACTTAAGAGAAGTGTAATGATATCCATTTAAATCAAAGTAGAAATACAGCAATATCCTGTAGTGTGAATATTTTTATCTCTGATGCATGATAATTCATTACTTCGGACGCACCATGAATACAAATCAGGTGGAAGATCAAACCTGAGCATGGAGAAAAAGGGTACTGCCTGCAATGGAACGGCAGCTCTGTGTCTTCTGACTAAATCAATGCGAGGGTGAATTAATTTTTTGTAAAACCTTGTCTAAAGAAGCATTTTTTTAAAAATGTACCTACGTTGGAATGTCTGGAATGTCCCAGGTTTAAGACAAATGAATGTCCAGATCATTATGGGAAATACCTTTTGATATCTTCAGTAACTAGAGTCAGTTTAAGGGGAGCCTTAGCAAAACATAACTGTAGGGCGCCTGCAAGCGAGTCCTCAGTGAAGGAGAGTGAAGCTAAAGTGGAGCTTCTATGGGTGCCGTGGGTGTCGTACAATATGACCAACTATATAGACAAGCAAAGAGGATATAATAATAGAATTTTCAATATAAAAGCAAGTATTTTTACATTTAAAAAATGTCCTAAATAAGAATGCAATAAACAGAGTGCTGTGGGTTTATGGTTACACAGTGATCAAATTGCTTTTAAAAGAGACTAGCAACTAACAGGGCAGGGGTGCAGCATGGTGAGTCAACCTAGGAACTCTGTCAGGTTATCTAGGAGCAAGGGTCAATTAGTGTAGTAAGGGAGTCAGGAAAAATGATCTGGTGGAAAGCAACTCAAAAGCCTTATTCACAAATGCACTGAAATCTGGAACTTCTGTAGACATTAGTGAAAGGAGCTGAACGCATATGCCTGAATAATTCAGACCAGCCATTAAACGGTTTTTACTCTCCTGGCCCCAGTGCAAAGTTCATAGCATGTCAGACTGAGTGAACAGAGTAGATCCTTGTTCAGAGAATTCAAAATGAGTGATTGGGTGTGTTGATGATGTTGTCACGCAACTGGCATATTAGAAAACTAATATGAGGATGAAGAAAACGGTCATTTACAGTTAAACGCCAATGAAACTTTCTAATTAAAGAGATGACAAGATTTGGCTATTGTCAGACAAATACACATGTAAAAGACAGTTTATGACAAAATTACGAGCCATGTGACCGCGCCATGTCCTGCCTCCTGCTCGCACTACTACTACGGCAGCACCTATTGTCTAAACCACATAGAGCTTTTTCAATAGGTGACAACGCACCCGACACAGTAAATCTCCTGCTGTCTGCCACAACCTTCAGACCCGATTCTCCAGACACTTTTTATTGTGGATTTGTTCAATTTCTGCAGTTTGTAACCATGTGAAAACGCAAGTAAAGCATGTTTCAAGATACTCATACAGAAACATCCTTTAATCCTAGAAAGCAGAAGAATGTATCACATTACAAGTCAATAAAAACCTACTGGCAGGATGCTGGCATATTTGTTGAGTAAAGCGGTTCAAACTCACTGACATTATAAATGTACCTAAAGCACTGCAAGACTTCTCATTGGAAAAGTATTCAGAAAACAAACAGCAGGGTTGAAATATTTGTCTGTCTGTATAAGCTTTTAAAAATTATGATTTTGTACAAAAGTTATATTGTAACCTCCAGATTGTACACTCTTATGGGAGCACCCTCTTGTGTCTGAACACTAGAACATTTCTGACACTAGAAATGTTCTGCTCAAAAATGTAGGTTATAACATGTAGGTCCACATGCTGTGACAAACCATGCCATGTGAATAACAGGGAGGCAGTAACATGTAAGTGATGAAGAAATTACACAGACACCAGAGCAGCAGGTAGGGGTGGGCACTATGAAGATATGTTATCATTATTGTAATAAATGATGGCATAACATGCTGTTGAACAAGTAGCTAACTTCATGGCAGCCCATTATGCCAATTATTGTTTATTTTTACAAAGACTGAACACAAAAATAAAAAATCTGATTTTAAAGAATGATTCCATGGTGCATTTTTTGGTGCAGCTTGTTTGAAAACCCTAGAAAAAAAAACAAAGAAATATCTTCAAGTATTGTGGTGTTATGTTTTTGCCCACCCTTAGCTGCAGCCTACTTTCCACAGCCTTCGCTTCTCCACCTGTTTCAGTAAACGTGAAAGAGCCCGCCAGCCTGAGACACCTATTTTCGTATTGGAGGAAATGTCCAGGTGTGTGGCTGATTCATAGTATAAAATCATATCCATCAGAGACGACGCCCCCTACAGAAAGAGAGACAACGGCGTGTCAAAGCCCATAATATATACAAGCACACCTTTTTAAAAGGCTTCTACACACATCTGTAAGGGTGAACAACATGGCAAAACTATGTTATAATACACTAATGTCATATTTATTTTATACTATACTATATCTATCAGGATATTTCCTTTCCCTGAGATTTGAGTGCAGAGGCATTTGTCAGGACCTTTAAACATTAGGGGCTAGAGTCTGCATTTGTCAGTGGGATTCCAAAGTTTCAATTTGTCAACAAGGGTGTAGTTTTCACGTTTGTTTCTATTGGAAGATAAGTTTCAGAGTTTTGATTTTTCAATGGGGCCTTGGCCATGTGTTACCACCTCTACATATTATTGTTTCTGAAATCTGTGGTTTATCATAAAACATCTGGGTCTGTAGCTTCAGGGGCCCAAGCCTAACAATACCCCTGCTTAAGAAGTTAGAAAAAATCAAACTGAGCTCGTACAGCCTTCTGTCACTGTGCAATCAAGTAATATAAATGTACTGATCTTTAAACATTTACTCATTGCACTGAACTAAATTTAATTAAACAACATCAATAAGCTCTCTTTGTGATTCCCCACAAATAGCAACCAAACATTTAAGGAAAAGAGATTATATGTTACTGTTACACATATTTTTATCCCAAACTGTGTTTAAATTTCATTGCATGTTTCATTCAGTTGTGTACATCAGTTCCACATTAATCAATAATATCAACACAATACTAGGTACCCCTTTATTTGGGTAGCCCCCAATACGTACACTACAGATTAGATGTCAAGTTTCAAGTTTTATTGTCATATACAGATAACAATGTAGCATAATTACTGTGATGAAATTCTTACCAGATGGTCTGTTAGAGTTAGGTTCAGTGTTTGGTTTAGGACAATTAAAGGAAATCTGATATATATTCAGTTTAAATGTTAATAGTAAAGAAAGAGTCCACAAAGCCTTTCCAGTGGGCTGTTTTACAGTGGGCTCGGATTTCAAACTTTGGGGAGTAACTGATAAAATACATATGTTTACACGAGTGAAAATATCTATTATTCATGTGTAAATGTAAATGTACACTTTGGATCAGGAAAACGTCATGCTCCATTTTTTTCAGCTGCACACACTAATGGTTGATCTTGATTGAAAAGTGAGTTTAATTATTTAAATCTGTCAAGTGGTTTCACACAAATGGAAAAAAGCAATGTAAAAAAAGGTAACTGTGCGGATGTTTTATGAAATCTTATTTGTTTTTAAGCATTTCACAAATTTTAATCATTAACCACTTTAGGCCTAATTTCAGTTGCACACTCTAGAACATGTTTCTGGACCACATGAAAACATACATTTTCCTCAAGCTCCGCCCCTTGCAAGTTGACTAGACTGAACTGGACTGATTTCAGAATCTCCTCCAGGGACTCGCATGAGCGATAATCTAAATGAACACCTAAAGGAGAGAGGTCAAAACAGACATGAGCAATACAAGAATACATCAATATTGTTTCATCCTGATCTCTATCTGTCACAGATACATACAGGCATTAACCATGGATAATAACTTGAACTTGGTTCTCTGCACTTAGTAAATGATCAAATACCACACTGACTCAAACAACACAAATAATTGGAGTTAATGGGCAGATGCTAAGGCACATAGTCTAAAGCTTCTATTATAAGGGCCTTATGAGGCAACTGTTTCAATTGTTTTATTTCTAAGCACATATACCCGTATTCATTTACCCTGGGCTGCAGATGTGGGCTATAGAGACAAAAACACAGGAGTACTTCTATAACAGCCAATCAGAAATCATCCTAAAATCAAAGTCCTAAAATCAG
>JBBPDB010000001.1:44089495-44101068 GCA_037974465.1 Brachypetersius altus | reverse complement strand
AATTCTGATTGGCTGGTAACTTCAGAAAGTTACCAGCCACTTTGGCTGGTGATCAAAAAAGTTAATTTTGAACCCTGGTTGCATGCACTGATAACCTGTGTGCATCTCATGTTCTTTTTCTCTGTTTTCTCTAGCTTGATATTCTGGAGTACATTCATGAACATGAATATGTACATGCTGACATTAAAGCTGCCAACCTACTGCTTTCCCACAAGAACCCCAATCAGGTCAGTGCCAGGCTTTCTACTTGTTTGTTGTGTAGAAAGCAGATGTGCCATAGCTACTCTCCTATATGTCTAATGAGGATGCATAGTTGGAATAGCAGTTGGAATAAGGTTTGCATAGGACGTTCTGTTCCTATTTCTCTGCTGTTAACATTTTTATTCCATAGCTTGAATTTTAAGACTAATTGCGCCTTTTTATGCCTTCTCTTAATGAGATATAATTTAAGATTTTCATGCTTAGCATGTCAACAAGAGATATTTGATGACTGCAGAGATGTGTTTGAAGCAAATAAGGTGGGGGTTGAGGCAGGGCCAAACATTTAATTTAGAGATTAATAATGTATCAGCAGTGTACTATTAAATTTCTAATTTTAGACTTGTGATTCAAATAAAATGGCTTCTTGGGATTAGTGGCTGCACACTGCTTTTTGTAGTGTAAGTCAGTGTGATAGTTTTTTTTAAATTAAAAGGGTATGTTACTTAATAGCAAGATGTACAGGCTTTCTCTTCTCATCCTGCCTGAAAGATAAACATTTCTGTATTTGTAAACTCAGGTTTACTTGGTGGACTATGGACTGGCCTATAGATATTTACCTGATGGTGTGCCGAAGGAATACAAAGAGGACCCAAAAAGATGCCATGATGGGACCATTGAGTTCACTAGCATTGATGCACACAAAGGTGTTTGTAAGTATGTCTTTCAGTCCTTACA
Organism: Brachypetersius altus; assembly: GCA_037974465.1. Taxonomy (NCBI): domain Eukaryota; kingdom Metazoa; phylum Chordata; class Actinopteri; order Characiformes; family Alestidae; genus Brachypetersius; species Brachypetersius altus. The sequence goes on along the minus strand of JBBPDB010000001.1, from coordinate 44,100,132 downwards.
CAAACTTGTTGTTTATGACAGGAGCACCTTCACTTAACTGAGTCATTTGCAGCTCCTTCCAGAAGAGGGGACCTCGAAATCTTGGGCTACTGCATGATCCAGTGGCTTTGTGGCCGTTTGCCTTGGGAGGATAAACTCCAGGACCCAGTCTATGTCAGAGACTCAAAATTAAGGTTTGTTTGCAACTTTCCCTGGGGATTTGTCTCTAATCTGTTCTTTGTTTGTTTGCAAAGCAGTCATTGATTTCAGTTATACTCAATGCTTCCAAAAATGTTCTCCTGTCAGATACACAGACAAGACCAAAGACACTTGTTTGGTATGACTAATTAGGCATTATGAATTTTATGTACAATTTGACATAGCGAATTAGACTAATGTTGTTCTTCTGAAGTGCATGGTTAAATGCACTGTTAATGATAACTGTGTGTGTGCGCACATGTTTATATATACACAACATTAAAACCACTGACAGATAAAGTAAATATCATTGGTTGTCTTGTTATAAAAGCACCTTGTGAGGGGTGGGATATGCTAGGCAGCAAATTAACGGGCAGTTCACCTCCCAAAGCTGCAAGTCTTAGAGGGAGTCCCCAGTAAACAGTGGTTAGTAACTACCAAAAGTGGTACAGAACTAGTGCATAGATATTAAAGCCTAGAACATCTGGTCCAGTCCCTCCAAAGAACTAAAGTAGTTCAGTTTGATGACAAAATGTAATGCTGACTGTAGGGGGATCTGGGATCCCTGCCAACCACTGAAAGCTGCAGTGGGCATATGATCATCAGAACCGGTCCATGGAGCAATGGAAGGAGGTGGAGTGGCCTGTGAATCAGGCTTTCTTTTACATCATGATGATTGCCGGGATTCGTATGTTGGGTGCCATGATGTACTAAGGGGCTGGAGACAAGCCAGGTTGACTGGCATTCATGTGGATTTTACTTTATACCATGTTCATGAACATTGTTTCACACCAAGTACATTTTGTTTTCAATGACAATGGTAAAGATAAGGTGGCATTTGGCAGAACCCCTATCCAAGGGACAATCACCCTGGAGCAACTGAGGGTTAAGTGTCCTGCTCAAGGACACATTGGTAGAAAATGGGTGTTTGAACCTGCGATTTCGTTGTATTCGAATTCACAGGCAAGTGTTTTAGCCACTAGGCTACTATCACTCTAATGGTGTTATGGCAGGGGCCTCTTTCAGCAAGATAGTGCACCACAGGACAAAAATTGTTCCAGAATCTTTTGAGGGACATTATGAAAACAGATAGTTGAGTTGGCCTCCAAATTCTTCTACTCTCATTCTGATCCTGCATTTGTAGGATATGTTCACTAAAGCTGGATAAACTAGTCCGATTGCACCTTGTGGAACTTAAAGAATCTGCTGCTAACGTGGCCAGATACCACAGCACACCTTTTGAGGTTTGGTGTACTCCATAACTAATCTGTTTTGGCCACACAAGTTTTACTTACACATTATTAGACAGGTGGTTTTAACGTAATGACTGGTGGGTGTGTATGTATAATATATGAAAATAACACATACACTAGAAACAATAAGGCAATACATAGTGTTTTTATCCGTGAATGTGTTCGCTTAACCCAAATGCTTGCTCCATCTTATCAGTCCTGTGTTGTGTTTAATCTGGTGCTTTAATGGAAATTAACAAAACCAAGTGATGGCTGCAGGCCTCAAGTACTACAGGTTTAGAAAAAAACCAAACTTTTTTTTATTATTATTATGGCATAAATCAATCTTTGTGTTTTCCGTAAAGGTTTATTTGTACGTTTTCACATGGTTTATATTATTTTTACCAGCTAACAGATACTTATTATCTGGATAAATGTAAACAATTTGCATGCCTAGTTTTGCACAAAACTAAATATATATTCAAATAGTTGAACATTATCAAAGCTAATGTGAATATACTTATCTCCCCAGATGTCGTGATAACATCAGAGATTTTATGAAGAGCTGTTTTACCACAGGAAACGAACCAGGTGAGAAAGAGGGGGAAATTTATAGTGTGTAACTTGCATTGAAATACACCAATCTTGCCAGTATTTATTGACTTTGATATCTAAAGTCAAATAAAAAAATCTGGACTGACCTACCAATGTGTTGGTGAATCCAAGTCCTTAAAAGCACCTGTGATTTCTGCAAATGAAAACAGGCTTTGTGTGTCAGCCAAGCAGTAATTGGTCTGAAGCACTTCCTGATCCTGGTGCATAAACAAGAGCGGGAGAGCCTGTTCTCTCCATAATGAGTGCAGACCCGTTGATTTAGCCATAATGAGAACTAATGTATCAGCCCTGTGCTAATTCCCTGTAACTTCTCACTCTAACTTCAGAGAGTGTGTGACCACTTCACAATGGCTGAGAGCGGCATAGAAATATGCATGCGGCTCTGAATTAGCCTGTTTTCAGTTGTGCCATTTTCCATTGGGTCCCCCAACTGGGAAACAGTGTATAACATTTAAGTAAAGGAAGACTTTTTTTTCCCTCCCATCCCTCTTTATGGTCGACCTCTACATCGCCTAGTTTCGTAGTCACTGTGTGGCATGCTGTACTTTTGCAGAACTTCAGGGCTCGCTCTCTTTTTGTCGTTTAAAAATCAAAGACGTCAGTGGAGTCCTTTGCTAGGCAGCTGATATGATGGCACTTCTTAAGCTCTGTGACAGGCGCACAGCAGAAGGAGAGATTCTTCCTCGGGCTGTTGTCTTGTGCGTACACGCCGCATCCCAACACTGAGGTGATGGGAGGCGGCACGGTTAGCGAGGCCATCATGGCTAATTCTGTTTGGTGTGACTATTTTAGCAGCCGACAGTAAACAACAGTTTGTGAGCAGCGAAGTATGAGAAACAATGCGTGATGTGTTGTCACCCCTTTTCCACTAAACTTAGCCTCAAGGTCAAAGTGTCAATGTCTGCTGAGAAGAGACTCCCCTGCAGGAAGTGCAGTGTCTTCTCAACGCTGTGTTAAATGTGCCCGTACTTGTCTTTGTGAAATGTGAATGGCCATTTTTCTGTTAGTGAATCTCCTTTGAAGCCTTAATAGTGGCTTCAAAAGGGAAAAAACTGTCCTTTAGTCATACTTTTTATTTTATTTGTACACAAAAGGCATGAAACAGAATATTTCCATTTCTTTACAACGTCTAAACTAATGTCTAACAGATAACAATAGTTTGTCAGTGGGACTTATTTCAAGGTATGATAATAATGTAGATATATTATTTAAAATGGCCTGAGACCACAGTTATTTATGGGTATCAGCCATTAAATCAGTTTTTAAAATAACCTATCCCTTCTGGGAGCATTGTTCTATAGCAGTTTTCAAGCTGTTATAGTCTAATACTTTTATCACCATTAAATTTCTAGTGTAATTGTGTACCTGTTAACTAGTGTAAAGACCTCATATATTTACATGTGTGGTGAATACAGCCAGTGAATATAATGCCATTCTGTGGATTTGACACCTCAAACCTACGACAACATAGGGTATGCCACCTGACCTGCCTGAAAAGAAATAAAGTCTAGCTTTTTAAAAATAAAACCTCAACAACAAAAAAAAAACTCTTACGGCTTTGTCGCCCCCTCTAGCACTAATGAGAAGTACTTCTATCACATAGAATATATATTTGCAAAATACTTCAGAATTAATTAACTTGTCACCCTTTTGTCAGTTTTTCAAAATTGTTTCTTATAGTAGCCCTAATTTCACCCAGGATTTCTCTCTATCAGGAGAAATTGTGAAGTTTATGGAGGAGGTCAAGCCATTGGGTTACACGGACAAGCCAGATTACCAGAAACTGAGAAGCGTTTTGAAGGAGGGCCTGAAGAGTATTGGTGCTGCTGACGATGACAAACTGGACTTCTCGGCGTCGGTCAACGGTGCAGGTCCATCCGCACCCAAGGTGAGAGCCACCTTCAGCAACACATCAAAAAAACAGACCGTGCACCACCACCTTGTGAACATCTCTCAGTTGCAAAACCTGGCACGTTCAGTGAAGCCCTGCAGTCGGCTTTTTGAAGCCTTTAAAAATGAGACCGTTTCAACCTTCCGTAATTTGTTTACCTGCTGAAAGTGGTTTCAAATTTAAAAATGCCTGCACACGATCCAAGACTAATTGTGTGGGTTAGTAGGGAAATGCTGCCAAGTGCATTGATTTCCAAATACGATTAAAGCGTGATGCTTTTAACAGATGTGCCTTGACCACTGCTCATGTACCCCGTCCTTCCAGTCAAAACACTATCTGCCCAGTGCCAGAACTGCTTTGCATTTGCTGAAGGGTATTCTGTTGTTAGTGCTGTTCTGTTTATAAATCCTCTGATGGTTTTCCCTCTATTCTAAATTCTCTATGTATTTTACATACCTTCAACACAGGTCTTTAGAAGTTAGTATGTCACCCTCAGGTGTATCAGGGACCAAGGAATACGCCAGTATACCAGTAAATAACCATATAATCAACAGACTCCACTGGACAATATTAAAGTATAAAAACAAACTAGTTTTGCAATTTGTCAGCTTTCTGAGTTGTCAAGTTGTGGTCACCTTGATAATTGGCCAAATGATATATGTGATATATGAAGTACAAAGTGCCTCTTTGATTTTTTTTTTTTTTTACATTTCAATGGTACTATGTAGAAAAAATGTCTTTAGGATCCTCAGTCATTACCAATTGACCAAACACATTAATGTGGTTAACAGTGCACAGGAGGTAGTTTCAAATGAGCATGATGCAGTTTTCATTTTGCAAATTGATGACCGTTCACTTCAGTTCATTGTTAGTAATATTAGCATGTTTGGTCAATCTCTTAGCTTTTATGACTGAATGACTCATTTAAGGACAACTGAAGCTTTGCCCACAGTTTTATCGTCCAGCACATAAAGCCTGCAAAAAAGCAACAAAGCCGTCATTGGTCCAGGCTTTCTCCAGCGTCCGGGTGTTTCTCCCACCAGCCCCTCCTCTCCCTCCCCCTGTCAGGTCCTGAGTGCCTGTGTTTATTCCCTGCTAATGTATCACAAATTTGCTGACACCGTAACCTCGGAGTGGGCGCAGGCCGGCAATCAGCGTGCGCACTTACGACAGGGGAGGCAACGGACTCTCCTCGCTTTCCACAATGTAGTTTGCATATGGAAGGTGCCACCAGGGAGCTGGCCTGTGCCAGCTGAGGGTTACCTGCCCACTGCAGTTATTGTATGTAATTATCGAGCCAATCTGTTCAGCTCAGCAGGGTCTGGATGGTAATCATGAGGCAGCAATTGGCAAAATGGAAGGGAAATGTGAGGAGGGGATGGGAAAAAAAGTGAGGATGATAGTTCAAGTCCGAGAAAAGGGGCGAGCATTCATTATAGAGTCTGAGTGAAGGAGGGGGAATTTGATTGCTGTCGTTAAGTGCATCTTCTTGGTAACCCCTGGCTCAGTTTGTATGATTTCTTCGGATTCACTTTTCTCTGCATCGCATGCTCGAATTAACATTGATAAAAGAGTATTTGAAATTGTTATAATAAATTAACTCGAAATATAAGTGTTTGTTTGGAAATTTAAAGTGCCATTAGTATGAATGAAATTGCATCCCTGACCTGTAGTCTTGAAACACAAGAAACAACCTTCAAGCAATGATAAAATAGAAGTATTGTGTTTGGAGCTTCAGTTTTTTTATCTCGCTGGTTTTAAATCCCTGCTGGATAGCAGAGTCATAATTACATTTGTTCATACGTCATGCTCATACTCAAAAGGTTTAAGGTGCACGTAATAGTTTTCTTGTGTAAGCCAAGGAAAGGTCCCTTTTTAACATTTGATTTCAAGTCCCTCTAAGGTTGCTCTAGGCAAGTGATTTGACCATTGCTCTCTTCTTCCTTTTTCATACCACTACACTTTTTTTATTCCCTGTTTGAAGACCGCTAAGAGGAAGAAAGCAGTGGAAAAAGGGACATCTGATGATGAAGCTGATAGCTCTCCTGCAAAGAGAAGTCGGCCACGCCAGAAGAAAGGTAAGCTTACTCTTCTGACACTGTTGGACCAGTTTCTCTCATTGACCTTAGAAATGACCATTAACTAAAAAATTCAAGTAACAAGTAACTTCTGTGTCCATGAATCCACCATTTTTTTCAAATATTTGACACGATTCAGACAAAAAATGCAAACGTACTCAACAGGGTTTCATGTGAAATTATAGAAATGTACCTCTTATAATTGTGGTGATGGGAACCAAGGGTTTAAATGATCAAGTGTGGCCATTCTTCTACTCACAAAAATTAACTGAGTTTAGAACTCTTAGATGTCTAGTTCAGTCCACAGCAGGCCATTCAATTTATTTATTTATTTATTTATTTTTTACATTTTAATGAGTAAATTATGGAAAAAATGCTAAATGTTCATCAGTAATAGTTTTCATTAGAATAGAAAAGGTCTAGGCCCAATTATAATAAGTGTTTGCATAATATAGCACGTTTATATATGGTAAAAAGTAAGTGTAGTTGTAGGTCCAATTAAAAGGTATGAAGTGTTCAATTGTATTTTGTAAAGCTTATAGAAATGCTCACTGCCTAGGGGCCATAAAGGGGGCAAGCAGTTTGTGAGTGGAAACTGTCAACAGTAAAGGCCATTTATGCAATAGCAGCTGCAAAGAGAACTGTAAAACACTTTGTACACATTATTAGAATCACAGAACTAATATAAATATAAAATTATTTGGTAAGGCCAGAACAAAGGACCTGGCCTTTATCTTATGTAACCTTTGCCTTCAATTGCTTTATTAGAAATTAATTGATAATAGGTAACTTTAGCTTTTCTAAAGCTTGTGTTTGACACCGTACAGAAATGAACGGTGTGAAAAAGGCCAGTCCGAGGAAGCGCCTGGTGGAAACTGGCACTCAGACCTCTCCTGGAGTGAAGAGAGTCCGCGGAAGGCCCAAGAAGAACACGTAACTTAAAGACTAGTTCAACTTCTCTCCCCTCTTTTAACAAAAAAAACACAAAAAAAAATTTCCTATGGTCTGTACTTGTTCCCTGCTGTACATTTTTTTTTCTTAAACTTTCGCAGGATGTTGGGCACATTCTCAGTAAAATAATAAATAACGCAAAAAAAGAAAAAAAAAAGTATGGTTGCTTTGAGTAGTGAGTTATTTTCATCCTCTTTGTAATGGCTTGAATAATCAAGGCTGTGCGGATGAGGTCCGGAGGGGATTGCTTTGCCCTCGATAAGGAAATCCCTGAAGGAGCTCGCAGAGTCCCGACTCTTTCCCCTGCCGCAACTCTCTCTTGTTGTGCAATGAAAGGCGTGGTGGTGCGGCTGGCGTTCTCTCGTCTGCGCGAGCGGCGAGCTGCTCTTTGATCGGGGCGCTGAGGCGGGTGAAGGCACGGCAGACGCCGCAGCGCACGGTGCAGCGTTCTTCGGAGTAGGGCTCTGTGGATGAGTGCCTTACCTCTCCGCTCTTCCGCCATTTGATCAGGAGAAGACAAAAGACGAGCACTTGGGTCCCGCTTTTTGTCACTCCAGCTCCAGCACCACTCTGCCTTGCCCTGCTTTTCCCAACCAGGGAAATGTCTTCACAGAGCTATCATTAAAAGTTAGCTGTGGGTGTATTACTTGCTTCCTGCTATCATGTATTGTAACTTTGTCATTGGTTTTGATAGCATGCAGACAAGCGTTTGCAAGTGTATTTTTAGGTCCAGGTGTCATCTTAGACATTTTTCACCTGTGCTATGTGCTCTGACATTGAGAGAGGGCAGAAATAACTCTTGAGGTAGATGAGGATAGATGAATAGTATACATGTATTAAAAAAAAAAAAAGTAACAAAGGAGCAATGTGTCTGGAGTTTGTCACTCTGAATTGAGATTACAATTATTCGAAAGTAATACTTGTAAAACTGCTTTAAAAATACATACATACCCCTATTGTTCATTGGCAGTAATGAACAGAAAGTGTGAAGTCCTAAGATTACAGATGGGAATGGGATGTGGCAGCCTGTATTTTGGCTGAGCCTGTGTGACTGTGGCTTGAACTGGGACTGACGGGTCGTGCCAAATTCCACTGTGCTTCCCCAGACTTTGTCCGAAGGGGACACTAATTAAAACTGATCTGTGGGACTTCAAATTAACTGATGTAATTTTGCAAAAGCAATCCAAATTAAACTGATTTGTCTAACTTTTCCTTGTAAAGCTTGGTCTTGTATGTAAATCTGAGGCGATTGCAAGAATGTCCCACTTTTTTTCCCCCGTGGTCATATGAATGGACGTGCAATGAATGGTCTTTTGCAACGAGTTTCCCAGTGCTATTGCAGCCATACCATTCTTCATTCCGCTCTTGAAGTTGTGGTGTTTAAACTAAAGAAGACCACAGCGCTTGGTTGCCTTGTTAACTCTTGTTAGCTGCCAAGTTGGGCCTGCATGAACAGCAAAGAGGGAGAAGACGGACTCCTAATGTTTGTTTTTGGAGTCGAGCTGCAGGAGCCCGCTGCTGACGCTCCCATCGATCGCTCGAGCAGTGTGGAGTAAAGTGCACCCCTGTGTGCTTTCTTCCCCTTCCTTGCCACTGACCTTGGGGGCGCACAGCCATTGCTTCGCAGTAGGGGGCAGTAGCACATAATGATGGCACAGACAGGGGGGGTGGTGGGTGGATTTAGGGTGGGGGGCACAACAGCGCTTAAACACAACATTACCACCTGTTCCCCCCACTGGAGGAGCTGCGCAGCTTTGATGGGCCTGACTGTGGCCATTGATTGACCTGCATTTATATCCACTCCCTTGCTCTGTGTTTCTCCCTGGCTGCTGGGATTTGGCAGAGGGCTACATGCTGAACCATGAATCTCTCTCAGCAGTGTTTTAAACGGTACTGTGGACCCCCTTGTACCCCTCGTAATATGGATGTCAGCTTCACTCATGTCCAAGCCAATAACAGTATCTTGTTTTTCTAACTTGCACTGTGCCAGGGACATTTCTTACCACAGACCCCAAAAGGTTAACTTTGTAACGATGGTGGTGATGGTTGAATGAAAAATCTCCTTAGAGAACTGACAGAAAAATCTTGAATAATTGTATGGTATTCATTTGGAATATTTGTTCTTTGGCAAAGACTGTATGCTTAAGCAGTTGAAAGAGAAAGATGCTTACATGTATTTTTTCTATAATGTACAAATGTTGCAAATGTCATGAGAATGTCCTGTGCATGTGCATTTACTCTTTCTTAAAACATGCAATCGCGTTCACATAATGGTCAAAATGACAATGCACACTATTCTATGTTTTCATTATGCAAAAGCTATTACCATTAGCTCATTATTATTATTATTATTATTGGGCTTTCTGTGTCCACTTTTAATTAAAATGACATAGGGCCCTTACTTTCACCCAAGTGCTTTAACTCTGCTTTTTACAACCTTGACTAATGGAGTAAAATTAACTACATTTGTTTGTTTGTGTATCACATTAAAGAATACGCTATTCATTTGTTTTAACTTCCATTAATAAACCATTTTGATGGCAGTTTGTTAAAATATTTGCCTCTGAAATACAGTTTATTCCTGAGCCTTAAAATAATCAGCCTGCTTTATTTTATATTAAGACGTGTATAAAGATCTTCTGTTTGTAGTTTATGTTTTGTCTGTTTATTCAGACTTTTAGAAGAAACTAAAACTACAGGCCTACAAGGTACAGGTTCTGTATTAGAAGAGAAAGATCAGCACTGTGTGACTTCATCAAGGGACTCATTCAGCTTGATAATACTGCTTTATGTGAGACTCCAGTATGCCAGTACCCCTTAATAATTATATTTTTTGGTTTCCTCATGCTTAAAATGTTTGTGTAATTCTGTTGTTTAGACATAATGACATTCATTCATAGTAGTTTGATGTAACATGGTTCATGTGAGAAGATAGCGGTTATGATGTCTAACACAATTTTGGATATGAAATATCTATACTTATCAGTGAATCTTCACTGGCCTTTTTTTTTTTTTTTTTTAGGAAAACACTTGAAAAAACATCAGTGTCTGAGTCATGAACCAACACATTTCGTACCATTTCATAAAATCTAATTTCTTTCACCACCGGTGTGCACAGTTTCGTGTCAAATCACTCTTAATGAATTTGTTTACATTTCTAACAGTTATGCATAACTTTAGAGAAATCTGTGGTTCCTGCCAGTTTATATAGAAATCATGAGGAAGAAACCCCAAGAGGAAATCTGTTCAACATGGATACTGAAGGTAAAGGGTACAAGGTTTGCGAGAGGTGATTATATACTACTCAAAAAAATAAAGGGAACACTTAAACAATACGATGTAACTTCAAGTCAATCACACGTCTGTGGAATCAAACTGTCCACTTAGGAGGTAACACTGATTGTCACTGAGAGAGTGTAGACTGTATATGAGTGTTGCCTCCTAAGTGAACAGTTTGATTTCGCAGATGTATGATTGGCTTGAAGTTGTTGAAGTTGAAGTTTATTGTCGTATGTACAGAGTACAGTGTACAGAGCACAGTGAAATTCTTACTTGAACACCTTCTTCACAGATTGAACATAAAGACATAAAGGACATGAAAGACAACACAGTGCAACAGCAGTAGTCTTAAGTTATTATAAGGTACAGTAAAGTGACAGTGCCGTGTAAAGTAACAGTGCAGTGTAAAGTGAT
>JBBPDB010000001.1:44072781-44089395 GCA_037974465.1 Brachypetersius altus | reverse complement strand
TGTTCGCCGATTTTTAGTAGTGTTTGTCTGTCATACTTAATAAAACTACTCGCTGGCTGAAAACTAGACATTATAAACAAGACAAAATACACAAAAACAGACAGTCTGTGAGGAGCGGCATTCAACACGTCGCCACGCTACGGCGCCGAGTCTTATTACATTGTGTTGTTTAAGTGTTCCCTTGGTTTACAATAAACTATTCATTTTGTGAGAGCTATATATACTATATGGACAAAAGTACTGGAACACAGCTCTTAACTGAATTCTGGTGGCTCCTTCCGGTGAAATGCAATATCAATACTTCACCTCGCGAAGACATTTTCCATGCTACCAGCTTTGCGGACACAGTTTGGGGGAAAGACCTTTCTATTCCAGCATAACTGTGCCCAAGTGCACAATGCAAGCTCTACAAAGACGAGTTGGATGAGTTCGGAGTGGAAGAATTTGACTGGTCCATACTGAGCCCGGACCTCAACTCCATCCAACACCTTTGGGATGAGCTTTCTAGTCCAACATCAGTGCCTGACCTCATGAATGTTGTACAGAATGAATGGGCACTAAAATCCTGTGCAAAGTCCCCCAAGAAGAGTGGAAGCCTTTGTAGCTACAAATGGGTGGGGTTATATCCCAAGTCTATGAATTTGAATGCACTGTCATTAAAAGTCAGCTGCCTCAATACTTTCAGCCACATAGTGTACATACGATCATGGCAGGTAGAATTTTAATGCTTACAGTACAAGGTAAGAGACCAAGAGGCTTGTTTGAAGAGCATTAGATTGATTGAAGAAAATGGTTAGAAGTTTATAGAAAAGGGTTGAAATGTTATTTGGAGATCAGAGCATCCAGTTAAATTATTGGATGCTGGTATTACCAAGTTGCCAGCACATATAAATGAAACAATTGAACAGTGTTTGCACATTTTACAGTTTTTCCTGCTCCCAATACACCTGATCCAGCTTGTCATCTCATTAACAACCTCTCCCTGAGCTCAAGTGGGTGTGTTAAAGCAGGGAACATGCTACAGTGTGCAGGTCAGTGGGCCTTTAAGACCAGAAATAGGTTCTTGTTCTTCTATTTCATTAGAAGAACAAGCCAGTGTTATATTAAGCAGCACCACAGCTGTTCAGTGAGACACCAGCATAAACTCATGTACAGATTGACGTAGCAATTTGTTAGGTATGTTTGGAAGACTGTACTCTACACTAGGGCTGATTTGGAGCATTTCTAAAACAGCTGGTTTTATGCATGGTTGTATACCTGCCAATAGTTTAGACCACCAGTGGTTATCACCCCTGGACCTGGAGATCTACTTTCCTGAGAAATCTAGTTCCAGCCACAATCTGCACAGCTAATGAACTTCATCAAGTGTTGCTGACTGACTGGAGTATTAATAAAGAGGGTGGGGGCAGCATGATCGATGCAGACAGGCGCTAAACGCTGCACGAAAGTAGGTTTGGTGACCACTGATCTACACCTTCCACAGAATTTTCCAGCTTGTTTCAACAAGCTACAGGGAAAATGAACATCAAATTACAGATTCTAGCTTGACATTACAGCAGTCAGCCACAACATTTAAATCACTGGCAGGTGATGTCAATAACATAAATAAAATGCTCACCATATGCAGTGGTTAGCGCCTACAAAAAGTGGTCTAAAGAAAGACAACAGGTGAACTGGCAACAGGGAACTTGTGCAACCAATACTTGTTGAAATACATGGGGAGCCCATCTGGTCTAATCCCAAAGAAGAGCTTCTGTAGCACATATTGCTATAAAAAAAAAAGTTCATGCTTGCTATTTTTTTAAGGGTGTCGGAACACTGCTGCTTGTTGTGCATGTAAATATTTTCATTTACATCATTTTGTTTACATGTATGTGCATCACTTACCTGGGAAAGTGATGGCACCAACATGTGCTATGGGTGAGGAGGCAAGCTGGTGTAGGCAGTGTGATGCTCTGGATTATGTTCCTTTGAAAAACCTTGGGACCTGCTATTCAAACAGATGTTCCTTTTACACATAGCATTCTAAACACTGTTGCAGATCAAGTACAGTCTTTCATACCAGTTTTATTCCCTAATTAAAGTGGCCTCTTTCAGTAGCATATTGTGCCCTGACACAAAGATTCAGGACTGGTTTGAGGAACATGAGGACAAAGAGTTAAAGGTGCTGACTTTGTCTCCAAATTCTCCAGATCTCAGTTTAATCAAGCAATTCTGGGACGTGCTGGACAAACTATACTGCTCAAAAAAATAAAGGGAACACTTAAACAACACAATGTAACTTCAAGTCAATCACACGTCTGTGAAATCGAACTGTCCACTTAGGAGGTAACACTGATTTACATTCTACACTCTCTCAGTGGCAATCAGTCTTGACAATGAGGCCCCACCCTGCAACTTACAGGACTTACAAGATCTTCTGCTAATGACCTGGCACCAGATATCAAGGCACACACTCAGGGGTCTTGAAGGGTCATACCTGTTTTGGTAAGAAATGTAATACATAAAATATATATGAAATTGTATTTAAATGCTCTACAGACGAATGGGTACCAATTCCCACAGAAACTCCAAAATCTTATGCAAAAGCCTTCCAAGAAGAGTGGAAGCTGTTATATCTGGAGGAGGAAGCAACTCCATATTAAAGTCGATGTATTTGAATGCAATGTCATTAAAGTCCCTGTTGGTGTGATGGTCAGGCGCCCCATAACTGTTTTCAGTGCTCATCACATTACTCATGTTAATGAACAGTTCAACAAAGTTTTCTTTCTTGTGTACTGGGTACCATGTCTGAATTATTGTCTATGTTAATTGACCATATGCCACAGATGCGAGAGTTTGAGATTAGTTCAAACAGTGCTGGAGTGTTTCTAGAGCTATACAATGAAAAAATAGTTATTTTCCCTCATTACTCTGAAAAGCTGGCATTTTTACTTTTAAGTGTATATAGTAGATCTCCAGTAGAAAACACCTCCTCTGAATAAGCTCCAGAGATGGGGGTTTTCAGTTTGCTATCAAATGTTATTTTATTTGAAAGAATTCTGTTGTAGTAAGTCTGTATACATGTCCACCTACTAGGTGCTAAAAAGAAAAACAATTAAAAGAAGAAATATCCTCTTTGGATTTTCATCTTCAGCTTCATGTCTTTGGTGTGTTATTTTCGCTTTTCTTTTGTTTCTCACTCTCTTTTTAGATGAGAATAAATTTCATTCTTATTGTGTTCCTATTTATTCTCCTCCCCCTGTGCCCTCCGTACCCAAAACACCTGCGCATGGAGAAATATCTAGTCTGATTTTAGGTGGGAGACAGAAAAGGCTCTTTCAATGCAGTTATGGTACATTTGCGATTCTAGTTGTGTGTAAATATTAGAAAACAGCAGGTTCTCACATTCGTAGAAGCGAGGCATAGCAGTGGGGCTAAGAGACGCATTCTTATCGGTATTGTATTCACACTACATCGTCCTCCTGCTGTTTCTAATCTGCTGCTGCCGCTGCGAGCAAAACTGGACAGGCATTTATTGTCTCAGCAGGGGTATGCTTGACAAGAGAATGTTAAACACTCCACTACCTGCAATTTTCAAAGGCGATACCAGACATGATAAAATGTAGATACACGTTTAATTTCTGTTTTGGGTGAAACGATGGAGAAACTCCACAGAAATAAGCAGGTAGACCATTCTTTTTCTCCCTCCCCCACCCTCCCTGTGAATTTAGTACGCTGTTAGTTGGTGGTTTGTGAGTGTGTGTGTGTAATTTGTGAAATGGCGGCCTTGCCTTCTAATCCAGGAGTGAGGCTCCTCCAAGGCGTAAGCTGCAGGACCTGACTTTGGGGGCAGAATTTAAAAAGACTTTAATTTGATTTGTCCTTGGCAACAGCGTTAAGAAGGTTTAGTGGTCATCAAAAAGACATGTTCATCAGTGTGAGGCAGCCTCGCTCACTCCTGACTGTCCATGCCTACTTATCCTTCTCTTCACACTCCAGCCTCTCCCGTCCATTGACATCCCCTCTGTTTCTCGGACAAGTGCGATGAGTGCCAAGCACGGCCCTGATAACTGTCTGTGACATCTCTTCGGCTGCAGACGCGCCAGCGGTTCTTAATTAATGTGACACTGACACATATCCCCCGCACACACACAGATTACTAAAGTAGCGTTGGTGGATGTTGTAATGAACTCTGAAGGGGTCCTAAAGAGGATGTTCAACTTTGTGTTCCACCCCGTTACCCCTTGATCATCATCTCTTTCTCTGCGATATCATTTAAAAAAAACAAAAAAAACCAGCTCAGATGCAAGAGCTTAGATGTTTTTTTGTGTTTGAGTGATGGGCCCTGATTTAGGTCAAACTGTCTAATGGACTTCACGCTGGGAGAGCTATTAAGAAAAAAGAAAATGCTTTGTGGACATATTTATTAACTAATTTAGTGGGCAGTGAATACCATTTTATAATCAATTATGCTCTTGATAAAGGGCTTTTAACACGGCTCTGGCAGCGTGGTCCCCATCTCCCTCAGCGTGTGTGGAGCTACTTAGGCTACTTCAGATAAAGATAATGCCCAGTGAGCTGAGAGGGGATGATCAAGTTGTTGGTTTTGCCATGTCTTTCATTTGAGAGGCTTTGACATCCTGACTGCCCCACAGCGACAGGCTAGTCCTGAGGGTATTTTGTGAAGCATGATTTCTTGTTTAGCCAGGTCACTGATTGTCCAGCAAAATAAGAGGTTAAGGTACATTCCTATTGGCCAGTCGCTGTTTATATTGTCACACTAACTGAGGAATCATGTTTGGTGAAATAGGCCCCCGGAGCTGTGCTGGAGCTGCTGGGGCAGTAGTCCAATAGGGAACTTCACTCTCTCTCACTGAACACAAGGCCCACGGCATGCCCTGGGCAAAGTCGCACACATGCCCCATGGAGGACTGCAATGGTATGTCTTTTTGTGGTCTATAACACCACCATTGTGGTCAGTTTAGCACTGGGCCTTCCAGGGAACTTATGGTCTCTTGTACGTTGGCATTTGTGCTGCATGCACAGCTATTGAATTTGCTCACCACAGGTGAACGCGTTTGTGGTTGCTGTTTTCTCCAGGAACAAAAAGATTTAACAGCTAATAGATTAACCAACAATCACATTTCTTCAATCATATTTGGATTGAACAGGCAGCCAGTTCAGAACCTTTACATTATGTGAATGACACTTATTTGTAAAAGTGGATCATCAAGAACAATCCACTGAAGTTCTATAGGGAGCTAATAGTGATTCCTCCATGGCATCACTTCAAAGAGCTATTTCTGACGCCCTTATTTTTTTCCTCAATCTTTCACTGACAGGTATTTGACTCTTTCAGTCTGTAGTTGCTGAAGTATTTTAAGCTTTCCATTTAACAGCCCTTGCTCCTGTATTTTTATTCACAGCTCATCGAGATAATAGTAGATCCAGAGTTTTGACCTGCTTAACAGCATTTATGATGTTACACTATTTGCTTTATTTATTTTTCGCCCCTGCAATAGTTTAATTTGTCCCACTTTCTTTTAAAGCAGCAGTGAACATTTGATGTATCTGATGTACTTGGTTTAAATGAGCTCTGGCTGGTTCTCGCTCTGTAAAGCAGCTCTCTGGGGTCTGATAGTACATAAACGTCTGTAAATCTAGCTTCTGCTGCCTGGCACACATGCATTTGTATTGCCCTTGGCTAAAGGAAACAGAAGATTGTTGGAAGCTTGTTGTAACACATTAATGGGGCATTTCAGTTGATTGTGTGCCATGTATTTAGACTCCTTTTTTGGCCTGTTTTGTATTGATGTGTATCCATATTGTGTTAGGCCCTAAAATGCGACCTAAAATATGTCCATGCCATGAATTTAGTCCTTTTTTGTATTTACTCATGTTGTTTAAGGGTTTATAGGGCCCTGAGATAAAATAATAAGAATGTTTTATATTTTTTCATGTACACTTTTTTCACATATGGTCAGTTGGGGCCAGAATATGGTCTCAGAATATGTCCATGTTTTCTTACTCATTTAAATTTTTTTCTGTCTTGTTTTTTCTCAAAATGCGTAAGGTGTGTTCAGGACCCAAATATATGTGTGCATCATACATTTATTCTTATTTTTTCACATTAAGTATTTGTCCTCACACATACTGTGTCTTCTGGGGCCTGTAAGAAAAAATGGTTCTCATGGGATGTCTTCATCTGTCACTTCACCTCACAGCGGTTACTGTTTGAGGGCTTCAAACAGCCCATGCAGGTTCTATTGTGATGACCGGACTGTGGGGAGGAGAAGGAGCTGCCTGTCCCAGCTCAGGTTTCAACAAGCACCGCTCCCTCAATACAAAAAGAGAGCTAACCTTGCCGCCCTTCTGCCCTCTCCCACCATTGTGTCTCTCTCCCCATAGCTGTGGCTCCAGCCACCAGATTGGCTTGCTCAGGAATGGGAGAGGATGTGGCTGCCTCTCCATCTGTCAGAGTGAGGATCAAATAATAGGATTTTCTGTCCTGGAATTGAAGATAATTGCAGTCTCTATTCCGCTCCCTAACTGTATGATATTAACCTTGTGCTCCTGAGCCCGCACTGGGGCACAGCTGAGGCCAGATGGCACTGTGTTTTGATATCTGATCCAGGGCTCAGAGGTCAAGTTGAAGTTCAAGTCCAAAAGGGCCACGCTGTCCCTCCCTCCGTGAGAGTAACAGAGGTGTCATTCAAATAGGACATCCCCACCATTTCTGGATCTTCGCAGGACAGCGGTAAAAGCAGTTATACATACTCTGGTGCTACTGGGGTTGAAGCAGTAACTCATTTATGCGTATGGTGGACTCAGTAGGGAGCGCTCTAGGTGAGAGAGAGGGGTCAAAGTTGGCGTGCTTTTATAAAACGTGTGCAGTATCACTGAATAGATCCAGCATCAGAGGTGTCCATTGGCACATAAGTCAAAAATACATGGACAAAACCATGGAAAATCATCTATGTCTTTGGACCTGCTCGGACCAAAACAAAATAAACCAAAAAGGCTTCTATGGAACTATCCCATACATAAAACTCTTCACTCTTTAAATGACCTCTTTTGTCTTTTGTTGAGAAGTGTGAGTGTGAAGAACCTGTTTAAAAATTTAAACATCACCATGTAATAGAAAGATTTTGTACTTTCTCCGTGCTTTTAAAAACCTGCCAAAAGGGGGTTTTGGGAGCAGTGGAGCCATAGACGAACCTTTCAGTGGAAGAACCTTTTTTGTAAAATCTACATTATGTGAAGAGTCTATACCAATTAAAAGGTTCTGAACTTCATGGCCAAGCCTAGACCCTCTATTTATAAAAGTGAAGAACATTAGACAGTGGGCTGGTGTAGAGATGAAGAATGGCTCAAGCTGGACATTTTGCTTGATTTGGTCGATAGGGCACTATCACATGTAATGAGTGATCCATTTTTAACACTTATGATAAGGCTGCTTGCATGTGGCGTAGTGGCCTCCCGTGGTGCACCAAGCTGAAGCCATTGCAATAAATGTTCGCTTTCCCGTGGCCCTTGTGACCCTGCTCTGGTTACTGATCCCTTGGTAACATTTACATTCAGAGAACTTTAAATACAAACATATTGCCATCAATAGGACCTGTGTAACTGCACAGGTTTTGTCTAAGAAATCACTGCGTGTCTGTATTACCAAAATTAGAAAATGCATACCCTCTAGGGTTGTAGCCTACGATGCTGCAAATGCATGAGTAAGCTTTTCCTAATTGAAAACAATTATGAGGTGTTTCTAGGGAGTCCCACATATGTTTACTTATTAAGATCGCTTTTTCTTACACTGCAGTTTCCCTATAGCATATTTTTTTTATACATGTTTCTCCTTATTCTTGTATTTCCTTGTTTATTGTATTGATACCAAGTTGTATAGCACACCAATCAGCCAAAATGTTAAAACCAGCACAAAATAGTGCGTAGATCTCCCTTGTGATGCCAAAACTGCTCTGTTAAAGCCTGGACTTCACCACTGACCTCTGAAACTGTGCTATGGTATCTGGAACCAAGACCAAGAGATTCTTTTAAGTCCTGTAAATTATGAGGCATTGCCTCTGTGGGGCTAACTAAATTGTCCACCAAATCCCCTTAAGATCTGAGAAATCTGGAGACCAGGTCAACACCTTGAACTATTTGGCATGTTCCTCAAGCCATTCCTATACAGTTTATGAAGTATGGCAGAGTCCCTTAGGGAATACTGTTGTTAATGTGGGGATGCACCAATGTTTAGGTAAGTGGTACATGTCAAAGTGATATCCACATGAGTAGAAGGACGCGAGGTTTACCAGCAGATGGCCTTCCTGCCTTTAGTGTGTCAGGGTAAGAGAGATGCACACAGGGCCATAAACACGTGAAAAAAATAATAATCATTACAACCTTTTTTCCATTGCTCCTGTTGTCCAGTTCTGGCGCCCATTGTAAGCAGTGGACAAGGGGTCAGCATGGGCACTGTGGCTGGTCTGCAGCTACACAGTCACATACATAGCAAGCTATAATGCACTGTTTGCAGACATCCCTCCATCTTAGCATTAACTTTTTCAACATTTTGTGCTAACCTTCACTTCCAGGGTACACAAGTAAGCCTCGAGTGCCCATGACCATCATCTGGTTGTCCTTCCTGTGATCTCTTTTTGAAGGTACTAACTACTGTATACAGGAAACATATTTATCTATGTTATTCACCTCATTTGTCAGTGGTTTTAATATTGTGACCGACTGGCTTGATATGAAGTTGATATTTTTAGCTTGTTGAAAGTGTAGACCAGTGATCACCAACCCTACTTTTGTGCCATGTGTAGCTCCAACCTGCATCTATCATGCTGCCCCCTCCCCCTTATTTAACACTCCAGCCAGTCAGGGACTCCTGAAAAAGTTCATTAGTCTGATCAGATTGTAGCTGGACCATGATTTCTCAGAAATGTAGATCTTGTAGTCTAGGACTGATGACCACTGGTCTAAATTTCCAATCCAGGGACAACTAAGTGCCTGGTGGTGTTGTGTAATAGTGTAATAGTGTCTCATTGTAGACTTAAGCGATTGTATTGGAGGGAAAAAAACACACTTTACTTTTTTGACACATTATCCTTTTTTTTTACATAAAACAAATGAAGCCAAGCTGAAAAGCTGAAGTGCATGTTAATTCAGTAATTCATGCATAACATTACACTAAATTATATATTAAAATAAAATTGTAGCAGTTAATAGAATTTATTTTTTAAGACTTGCTAATTCTTTTGAATGATGTGTGTGTTTGTGTGTGTGTCTGGTCTTTCCCACCTGTCCTAGCCTGAGCTTATTATAGCTTAGTGTAGGTTTGTCACCGTCATCCTCCTGCTTCCTCTCTTTTGCATATAGCGGCGAATACTGCGTCATCCTAACAGGGACTTTATTAATAAGGGTTAAATCTGGCTAATTGTAATCCAATTAATAACAGACACAATGATGTACCGCCTGCTTGTTTTTTTTTTCTTTTCTTTTTTTTTCGAAGGACCCAGCTGTAAAGCATTACAGCCCCCCCTCGTCTCAAAGCTTTCCCAAACACACTTGCCAACCCCTCCATTGTTCATTTAATCATGCGTGTGTGAACGTGTGTGTGCGTGTACGTGCGTGCACTGGATGCCTAGGTAGCCATTATCCAAAATCATCAATGAGAGTCTTCAAAACCCTTGTAACTTCCTGTTTTAAGGTGTTCTTTGGTGCAATGCCATAGAAAAGTCACTTTTGGTTCCCTCTAGAAGGTTCAAATCACTTCTGTAACAGAGGTGTGAGCGTGTAGAACCTTAAACCTCCATATAATGTAAAGGTACACATACCAGTTCATTTTTTTTCCTTCCTGAGCTGAGAACCACTTAGGAACCTTTATTTGTAAGAGTGCAGTGTGTCTTTTTTCGTCCAAAGGGGGTGTGTCGGAGATCGTAACCTCAGTGTCATTATTTACATCATATTTCTTCCAATTACACCTCTAATCTTCTCTTCCTTTACATTCCAATTTAGCCCAGTGAATCATTGTGGCTAGACTTTTATTGTCAATGATGTATGCTTACAGCGTTGAGTGAAAGAAAAATAGGCGAGTGAACCTATTTGTGTTTATGGCTTTAGAGGGAAAGAGATAAATGACCCGGCTTTTTTTATTTAGTTTTAATGAAGGAGGGATTGAGGGACTCCCTGTCCCTGCGGCATTAATGTGATTTCGCCTCTCCGTAGACGCGGCCGCCTCACACACATTTGTTTGTGACCTAGTTGCTGGTCTCGGGGAAGGACGTCGTCCAGCTTTGTTTGGTTTGCACAAGGCTGAAGCAGCCAGGGTGTGTGTGTGTGTGCCCTGTCTTGCTCATAAACACCCTAATGTGTTTTTCTCAGGAGCAGCTGGACAGGCTTGGAGAAGGTGCGGCCACTTTACAGTAAACGATCAGTGTCTCCCTGGTGTCGAGCGTCCCTCCGGCCACCGGGGCTTAAACGATGGTTCCATTTAGATCCTCCTTAAAGCATCCTCCTCCTCCTCCCGTCCCCTCCTACCATTACGAGGCACCGACCAAACAATATTAGTAGAGTCACCTTATGCTCTCCACATGAGCCCCCTCAATCGTTCAGCATTAATTGGATACTCAAGTCCCCAATTACGTTCCTGGCCCAAAAGGCGAGCTTGAAAAAACAAGACAGTTTTCACTCCCTTCTGTGGGACTTCATTAAGCGGCTAGTGCTGGAGCTTCCTCAGGGAGGGGGGACAGTGTTACACACACACACGCACACACAATAGCCCAGTGTCAGGGCTCAGACAGGGCCTGTAGCATGGGGAGAGTTAAAGGAGAGAAAAGTTAATTACACACAGTGGGTATGAATGTGTGTGTGTGTGTGTGTGTGTGTGTGTGTGTGTGCTTGTGTGTGTGTGTGTGTGTGTGTGTGTATTTTTTTACCCCCCCTCTCTTGCGAAATATTTGGAATTAATTAGTAGAATCAATATGCATTTCAAATGATATGACATTCATACAGGGCTGCAGAGCAGAGGGTGTGTGTGTGTTGTACTATTAAATGCATGTTATATTTGCCCTCTGCGGATGGAAATGTGGCCTCTGCTTGCTCCGCCTGTCTCTCGCCCTGCTTCTCTCTCTCTCCTTCTCTCTCTCCCCCCCCCTCTCTCTCTTTCTCTCTTTGTCTTTCTACTCTCTCTCTCTCTCTCTGTGAGGAGAACAAGGTACGAGGCTGTAGTTTACTCATAAATTTATCATTTGCGAAGCCTACACATAACAATTTGTGACTCGTACGTCTTTTCGTTTTAGAGATAGTGGGACACGGACACCGCCGTGAAACAGCATGCTGTATTTGGTAATGAAGTTGATTTTTTAATGTTCCTGCCACGCAGGATAAAAAGCAGCCTAATCACGCGGCCCAGGCCCAGCCCCCAATCACTCGCTATTTATTTTGACTAGGCGTCGTGTTCGTGATGAGCGAAAATGACGGCGGCAGGTTGCACTCCGTTGCCGTTGTAGTGGGACCTCGTGAGGGAGCTTGATGTTTTAAAAAAAGCATTCTGATGTTAAACAGTTGAAAGACGACATGGTCTGTGTGTTTAATTCTGTTTTGTGCAGAGGACTGAAATGAAACGACTGGAAATAGTTATCAGGCGAGCGTTAACTTTTAATGGCACTATAAATTTACAATTAGATGGGCTCTTAACTGTGGATAGTGGGGTCCTGGGCAGACTGTTTATCTGCATGGTGGTGATAGCATGTTGGTGTTGTCCTGAAGCTTGCCTGTAGACTGCCCTGAGGGGACACTGGCTCACGGGAGACCACAAGCCTGACCCTCTTCCCTTCATACAGCAACAGCCAATCAGCTCACAGTTCATCATACACATGACTGTCTGTTTTCAACTAGTTCACCACTTAATAATATCCTTTTGAGGTACCTACTATAGTTTAGTCATTTCTATTACAACCTTTAGGCTAGTGGGTCAAAGCAAAAGAAAAAAACTATTCTTTATTTTGCATGTGATAATGTAAAAAGAGTTTATTCTAATTAGTTTTGGGACATTGCTACTCATCCATTCATCATGAATTGCAGGGAGCAGATGGTGTGTTTAAAAAAAAATATTGTAACAAGATTTTGATGTGACAGCAGCAAATCTGCTATAAATCTTCTGTATATAATTTAGTAACTACTAAGATATGAACCTGTGAATTTAAGTATAGATCCTTAAAGTTGAAATGGTTGACAAACTATCTGTTAATGATTAGAAAGTGTAGGATTAAGACTAGGACCAGGATTAGGGTTAGTTTGAGGTCTTGGTTTAATTGTTTAAGATTGAGGTCTAGGCTTAGGGTTAAGTTTCAGCATTTAAAATCGTATATCTGTCTGTTTCATCAGTTACCAGTAAAGTAAATGTTTAGTTATTTCTCTAAAACTGCAGTCAGAATACATTACTTACTACTCCCTGGAAACTACAAAGAAAACCCTTTCAGTTTACTAAGAAACAGGCAGCCACACTGAAGAATAAAGCAGTCGGTTATACTTGGTTAAATGTTGTCTAGTACTATTTGAAGATCTAGTACTATTTTGAAGACCAAGCACACAGTCCAAGAAGAACTGCGTTTAATTAATATGTACCAATGCACCAATTCATTGGTAGACCTTAATTAGCACAGATGCTTGATTGTATTGAGATCTGGGGAATTTGGGAGCCAAGTCAGTTCTTTGTCATGTCCCTCAAACCACCTGAACGCTGTTTGCTGTGCTGGCAGGATGCATGAACCTGCTGAAAGGGACCACTGTCATTAGGGCAATGCTGCTGTAATTAATGGGATTACTTGGTCTGCGACAGTGTTTAGGTAGACCATACACAATAAAGTTACATTCAAATGAAAGCCAGGACGCCATCAATAAACCAAATCATTGTGTCCACCTGCTTAATATACTGTCACTGTCATTGAACCCATAAAGCGCAGAAATTTTTGGGGACTTCTGCCAGAGTAACTTTGTCTTTGAACTAGATGTCTTTGTCTTTGTCTTTGTTGTATTCACAAACCAAAGAGCCCAGGGCACCCAGCATCCTGTCGCCGGTTCAGGGTTTGTGCCTCCTCAGACCCCACTAGTAGGTACTCACCACTGCTGATTACCCCACCAGCCATTTTGGAGATGCTATAACACAGTTTTCCGGCCGTAACTATTTAGCCCATGTCAAAGATGCGCAGGTCTTTACTCCTGTATACAACATGTTGACTACAAGAACTGTTTGCTTGCCATTTAATACATCTTAGATTTGCAGCTGTAACAAGATTATCAACATTATTCCTTTCATCTGTTAGTGGTCATTATTTTTTACTCAGCTGTGTAATATATCACACCTGTTGGAACAAAACCTTACATCTTCATTAAATTTTTTTATTACTTGGTTTAAAAGTACCATCTGCCATTCACATTGTGGCTCAATTGAATGAGAAACAGACAAACAGATGAAGTCCATAATAGCTTGTTACGTCTTGTTACAATAACTTGCATTAAAAGTTGAAATGTTTTTACTCTAGTTTTCTTAGGTTTTCAGAAGACAATCATACATCAGTTAAGATCACAGCCAGTGCCAGCATGAAAGTCAAACAAAGAAAATTGTTTGATTTAATTTACTTGGCTCACAAGAATAAGAAAATACACAAAATATATTTTTTGACATGGTAGTTTGTCTTGGTTGAGATACACATAGTGATACAAGTAGTACTGAGTCTGAGACAGAGCTGCAAAGCTCACTTATAAATCACAAGGGACTACAGAGAGTGGTTGGCTCTGCAGAACGCTGCAGCAGATCAGCTCTGCCGTCTCTCCAGGACATCTACACCAGGAGATGCTGGACCAGCGCAATCAGGATTGCTAGAGACTCATCCCACCCCAATCTGTTTCACCTGCTCAAATCTGGCAAACTTTTCAGGAGTCTTACAGCCAGAGCAGAGAGACTCAGGAGGAGCTTCTATCCTCAGGCTGTAAGATTCCTCAACCAAGACATGCCACCACAGCTAGTAAAACATACATAACTCCTCTAATATATATGCCTGTGTGTGTATATATACACATACGCACATACACTCTCTGTTTGCACAGTCTTAGGTATAATGTCACTGCATGTTGTACTTGTGTAACTGTGTATGTGACAAATAAAGGCAATGGGCAGTTGCAGGGAAGTACAGGGAGTCCTAGAGTTACAAGGGTCTTGACATTCGATGTTTCAAGTTTATGAAGAATACGCAGAATGTGCATAATACACAGTATGAGTGAGGGAATATGCTTATCTAAGCGCAAGTGTTCCATTTGTGTTGCTTTGTTTTGCTTTGTTTGAATTGTTCACATGCTTTTGTCATTTTTTCTTAGTTGTGTTTATAGATTTTACTGTGTTAGGATCGGTTATTAATCTCGACAAGGGTCTGTTTCATTTACACCAAAATTCGGGTTAGATCACTATCAATGGAACGGATCTCCATCCTAACTCGAGGACCCCCTGTGCAGAGAAACATACTGAAAGGATCACCTGTTGTAATACAGCTCTGGCATGTGATGTTTAAGTTGAGTATGTTACAAGTGAAGAGTCAAATATGAGGAAGCATTTATGTGTCCATTAAAGAGAAAATGATCATCTTCCTCCTATCAACATGAAGGTTTACAGTTTTTCTAGATCTAATGACTAGTGCATCAAGTTATTTGTACGACTCTGTTTTTAAAAGGGACATATCAAAAAACTCACTTAAAAAAATTTTAAAATAGGTCTATGGGCTATACAAAACATGTTCATGAAGTTCTTTGCACAAAATCACTCTCAAATAAAGAGATAACCAGTTTTTATCTTCACAGTTTTGGTAGATTTCATAACACGCTGTTTCAGGGACATGGCCATGGAAAATGAAATGAAAGCCACACAATGCTTTGGTTTCTTTGTCTGGGAGAAAGTGTAGAGATGTGTGCTGTTCTTTTCAGAGAATAACACATGACTTGCCTCTGCATCTAGACACAGCGCTCGGCTTATCCGCACTCATAAAACTAGCAGAAAAATGGCGGAACTTCAACTAATCTGGTGTTGGGGCGCAGCGGAGCGTGCTGTACCTTATGCATTTTACGCCTTGAGAGGTGTATTGTCATATCAAAGCTGCGAAGACCCAAGATGGCCACTGCAAAGGGTGACAAGCAACAGGCTAGTGGGTGGAGTCTCGACAGATGAGGGGTGTTTCTATGCAAATTCTACGCAAATTAGTCTAGTGGGATGTCAC
This sequence comes from Brachypetersius altus, assembly GCA_037974465.1. Taxonomy (NCBI): domain Eukaryota; kingdom Metazoa; phylum Chordata; class Actinopteri; order Characiformes; family Alestidae; genus Brachypetersius; species Brachypetersius altus. Next base: position 44,074,144 of record JBBPDB010000001.1, on the reverse strand, counting down.
ACTAGGCCATCTGTCCAAATGGGGTGTTTTAAAGGGGCCAAAACTGTGAAGAATAAAGCTGGTGATATCTTTTTTATGCGAAAGTGAATTTGTGAAAATAACTTCATGAACATGTTTTGTATAGCCCATAGACCTATTATAACTAATGTGAGTTTTGCATAATGGGTCCCCTTTAAAGATAGACCTTTGTAAGGGAGGAGTTAAGTCTCCAAACTAATTCACACTTTATTTTTCTTTACATTTGTTAGACCTACTGCAAACACGTGTGTGTGTGATCCAGGAGCGCGGAAACCACACCCTATGTTCCCTAGGCTGACATCAAAAGCTCTGCGTGATGACACATATACGTGTGATCTCCCACGTCTGTTAATCACCTCTTCACAGACACACACACACACACACACACACACACACACACACACACACATACATGGCTCCACTGGCAGCGCAATCACATCCGCTGTAACAGCCACACTCATCTCTCCAGGCACTTTGAGCCTGGCTTAGAACCAGCAGAATCTGCTTTTGCTAAATGAATTAAATAATTAAAGAAAACCAAACAAACAACAAAAACTACTTTCTAATTTATGTACTATTTGAGTTGTGCCACTATACCGATATTGGTGTCACGCAACCTTTTTTTTTTTTATTTTACTTTAATCAAAATTGATTGATAACAAGACTGGTTAACAAGTAACTGGAGAGGCTGTGTGCTTCAGATTTGAAAGCGCAGTTGAAAACGCACAGAAGCTGAATAAATACCAGTCTAGTTAATGTTTACAATTCTGCATTAGATTCCCTTTGATGTCATTTTAGAGACACAAGTGGAACAGCTAAATAGGAATTCCAATGAATTTTAAAACCATTTAAAGAAAGTGATTGAGTAAACAAAATCATTCGGAGTGGTTAGATGTGAAATGGGTTGCTGTAAAGAAATTAAGGAACCCATTTTATTTACAACATGTGAACATATGCGTCTTTTATATAACCTTGATTATTATGGCAAAACGGGTACATATGAAAAAAATAACTTTTTGCGACTCTTAAATGCGATACATTTAGAAACAATGTCTCAGGCATCAGCCAGCATAGTCATTAACCATTCATATAATAGCTTTCTGTAGAATAACTATTGAAATCTCCAGTCCAGATACAGTCCAGATACAGTCACCAACTTGTATGACTGATTGATATATTTGAAGAAGATTTTGACAATGAATTTTACCATCATCTCACAAATGGAACTAAAATGCTCAGCTCTGCACTGTGGCTTTAGATAGTCCCCATTACATTTACATTTATGGCATTTATCAGACGCTTTTATCCAAAGCGACTTCCATTCCCTACCTACAGGGGACAGTCT
>JBBPDB010000001.1:44047981-44071279 GCA_037974465.1 Brachypetersius altus | reverse complement strand
GCATAAAGTTGATTTCAAACTGGACATGCATTTTCTGCATTTTGAGTTTTTCAGTTGAATAAAAGGCTATTTTTGCTCTATATTTAAACACTGAGGATTCCTTAAAAAAAAAAGTCTCGTCTCGTTCTCGTGAACCCAGTCTCGTGTCTCGTCTTGTCTCGTGGGAAAATGTCTCGTCACACCCCTATCTTTTATATAACCTTGATTATGGCAAAACGGGTACATATGAAAAAAATAACTTTTTGTCTCACGCATCAGTCAGCATAGTCATTAACCATTCATATAATAGCTTTCTGTAGAATAACTATTGAAATCTCCAGTCCAGGTACAGTCCAGATACAGTCACCAAATTGTATGACTGATTGATATATTTGAAGAAGATTTTGACAATGAGTTTTACCATCATCGCACAAATGGAACTAAAATGCTCAGCTCTGCACTGTGGCTTTAGATAGTCCACATTACCCATCAGGAGAGACATGGGTCCACTATAAATCTCATTTATAACATGCCCTACAAGCCCGGACCATATGTTACAAAACCTGGTGCTTTGGTGAAGGCCTGGGCCCCAATTAAAACCCCATTACCCCAGCTTGTGGGTCTCGAAGCCTTGGTTACACCTTAACTGCCTTTGGCCGCCATTGCCAAGATACCTGGAGGCATGGCTTTAGGACTTCTAAACAAGTCCTTTCGAGTATGCGTCGAGAGAATTATGGACAAACAGGTAATGGGTGAGGGAGATTTATCCAGGAACAAAAACTAATTTAACCTTGAATATTCTTCAGAAGCTTTTCAATTGAACACCATTTAGTCTTGATCTTCCCATGTGCTTTCTTCCCAAGCCTTGGGCTTTGTTTACTGATGAACTGCTGCATGAATTCCGGATCTGTTTCTGGACATTGTTAATTTTTTTTTTTTTTACACATGATCAGTACCTTGCACCAATATTATTTAGGGTCAAGATGTCAACCCTCTATATGTCTGCCTTATTGTAGTTCTATTAAGAAAATAAGAAAATCAACCTCAAAAATCATATTTCGATCATCTAGAGCTTGACAAAAGTTCTGCTGTGGTATTCTACAGAACCTATTTTTGCCAAAAACGTACAGTAAAAAGCTGGACACACCTATTTAGAAGGGTTTTGAATATTAAAAAATATTTTACATATAATAGAATAATAATGAACATTATTATATAACAAAAAGCTTCACACTCTGAGATTTACTGAAGAAGGACTTAAGACGTAACCAGGGGTGTCTGAAGCATTTTTAATGTGAAGGGGACGCATCGGTCTACGCATGAGGGGCGGGGGTTGGGCGTGGGGTGGGCACGGGGTTTGTGCGGACGATTCACTTCACTTGCATGCGGTGAATTGGAGGCAAAACCGGATTTCCAGTGGTGTGTGTATTCTCCTACTGATTAAGTGGAATTGAGTGAAACAGTGAAACATTCAAGATAGAAGATTCAACAGTGCTGGGTGAACTAATATTTTATGTTAAATGTGGGGGGTCCAAACCAATAATTCTGAAAAATGAAGGGGACACTTCTCCTTCAGAGTCAATGGCGGCGACGCACATGGACATGTGCCATATTTGGAAACGTTGGTGTTATAAAACTACTTTATAGCACAGTATTTATTTCCATATATTGTAATAGAAATGTACCACTTGTGGGACTAATGAAGGTTTAACTTATACCACAGTGCAGTATATACACTACTTGGACAAAAAATATTTCCAGTGAAGACATTTTGGAGAACGCCATGTTTCCAACTTTGTGGACACAGTTTGTTGAAGAACCGTTTCTATTCCAGCATGAATGTGCCCCAGTGACATGGTTGGATGGGTTCAGCGTGTAAGAAGTTGATTGACCCGCACAGAGCCCTGACCTCAACCTACACCTTTGGGATGAACTGGAACGAAGGGCGCGAGCCAGGCCTTCTCGTCCAACATCAATGCCTGACCTCATAAATGCTCTATAGAATTAATGGGCACAAATTCCCACAGAAAGACACAAAGCCTTCCAAGAAGAGTGGAAGCAGTTATAGCTGCAAAGGGGGACCAACTCCATATTAAAGTCTATGTATTTGAATGCAAGGTCACTAAAGTCCCTGTTGGTGTGTCCAAATACATTTGTTCATGTGGTGTATCTCTGTATGCTAGCTAGTCTAGGCTAATTGTGAGAAACAAGGCAATCATTGCTAGTATATGTGGTGACTGTATCAGATGTAGGGAGTATCAGGTAGTATGCCCATTACTTCAGATTAGATTACTAAATATATGTTATTTAATTAATTCAAGTATAACCAATGTTTGCATTTACTTAACATAGCATAGTGATTATACTCTGACTTGATTTGTAGCATGACTTGTAGTGGATTCATTTTTAAATTAGACTGGTACGAACTGAATTATTCTCACAGAAAATGATACAGCAACAAACACAGTCTAACACACATTTTTCTTACCTTCCATATTCTCACATCTTAAACTGTATATTTAATGCAATTGCTAGTACATCCAATGTGTTTCTGTCAGTCTTTAAACAATTCTAACATCAGTCACTGATGTATCTCTCTGATCTTTTTTATCTGATCTTACTTGTAAATGTATTTCTACAGTGCAGTGCAGCCCTGAGGAGAATGGGTTTTCCTTTAGAGTCTTTGCTCCTCCTAGTGTTTTTTCTTAATGCTTTTATGGAGTTTTGAAATATGATTTCTTCTGAGATATGATTTCTCCCTTATGCACTTAGAGTTTTATTTTCCATTTGAGTCTTGGCTCCTCTCAGTGCTTCTACCTCATGCTCCTAGGGAGTCTTGGTTCCTCTGGGCATTTTTTCCCTCATGCTGTTTGGAAAGTTTTACTTTGGAGTCTTGATTCCTCTCAATGTTTTCATCTCATGCACTTTGGGATATTTTCCTGAAACAGTCACCCTTAGCAAAGCTCATTAGTGGGAAGCACCTGCATTTCTGGAAATCTGTTTTGGAGCTTTGGTTCCAAAAGTAAAAATAAAATAGAAATAGTAATAATAAAACTGAACTGACCTGAAGGGCAGATATGAGACAATCAGTTTCATATACACACACACACACACACTGTAAGTCATACGTTTATTAAGAATCTCGGTAAAGTGCTGTTGGGCCATGCTGATGTAATTCTGCGGTGTGTTGTGGTTAAATGTAGCCGGGTCACATCTTCATCAGCACATCATGAACTGTTTGTCCCCAGCCTTGGCTTAATTACATGCATGCTCATTGTTTTCTCTGGCCTGGCCTTTTGCCGTTGTTTGTGTTGTTGGTGCGGTAATTGTCGTGTTTGTGCGAGTGTGTGTATGCTGTTAAGGGGGTTGCTGGTGTGTCCGTGGCGTCCTTGGAGATAAGTCTCCTGCATCTTCCCTTTAATGAAGCCCCATAGAGGGCAGATGGAGGGAGCGGACCTTTCTCCTTTGGGTCACCCACCTTTAATTGGGCCTTAGTAGCCTATTAATGTCGGAGGCTCCATGACCTCTTGTGGCCACTTTGCAGTCACTTTGCACTAAACTGGTTTTTGCGCATTGGGCTGCCCAAAACAAGAGGGACCCTTTTGCCCTTGCAGCATGCATTAGGGTCTTTGTTGGTGCTATGGCCATAATTTTTCTTTAGAGAAGTTGTGATTAAAATGTCATATGCTGTATTTGTGCTCAGTTATGATTGTTTCCTTTTTAATCTTTCTACCTCTCACATTTGTATTCCTACATTAACTTGGTATATAATTAGTGTAAACACACCTGTTGTCTGAACCTGTGGTGTGAACATCTCCTGTCATAACAGAATCTCTATGTTCTTTATGAAAGAAGGAAAAAAAAATTCTTAACTTGTAAATTAACTTGCACATTAACATAACAACAACGTTACATAATACAATAATGTAATAATTCTAAGTAATTTACAGTCATTATGAAATATTCACATAGTATAAAGGGCACCAGCAAACTTTAAGCTCAATTCAATAACACTGGAGTTTCTCTGAAACATTTTTTACTGCTTTTCATTACCATGGCTACTGAGGTTGCATGCCTAACTTGTTTCAAGGCAAGTTAATTTGGACTTTTAAAATAATAAACAGCTCTTTGAGCAGTCTTCTGGTGGACCTCACCATTTTGTTTCTGGTATTCAGCAAATCCTGATTGGAAAAGACAAGATTGGTCACCTTTGGAAAAAACTGAGCGATCAAATGTGAACAGACATATTGTCCACTGCTCTGACTGTTGCACATATAAACCAGCCCTCACCTCATTCGCATTTCGGAACAGGCTTTGAAGATTAAAAAGTGCCAGTCAGTCCATCTCTCACAGTCACCTGTGTGAAACTGACAACATTTCTATTCATTTCCATACCACTCAAATAGACTGATAACATTCTGACGGCTGTGGAAAGACTTGTTTTCATATTTTCGCAGTCGTAATTTATGTGGCGTGGCAGGGGCTCCCTTAAAGACATATTTTGTGTTTCATGTTGATCAGGCCCTCTTCAGACAGCGCGGAGCGAGGGAGCGGGCGGCGGAGAGTGGGGCTGAAAGAGTTGATCATAGCTTCAAAGCCAACTGTCAGCTTAAAGGTACACGATGTTAGGTTTTTGTTTCAAAACAACAGACAGGAGCTGGCAGCTTGTCTAATTAACAGAAAAGTGCATGCTCTTGACCCAAAAAATTACATCAACATATCACCATTATAACAGAAGGTGTCCTTTTGTTCTTTTTCATATTACATGGAGAAAAAACACATTGACCTCATGTTTTCCTTTCTAGTCAAACTTTTCCTTCATATACTACAATCTGTCCCCCTGAAATTTCATATTTGTGCTAATTAATTGAGCTTATTCAACGTACATATATGTAGGTTTTGACCTTCATTACAGTCTTGACAGCTGATCAATATTTCACAATGATAGTATGCAGATAAGCACATGACAGCTAAGATTTTACATATGTTTGAGCAATTCTTCACTTTGAATACCAATCTAATGAATGTCGTCTTAATCCTTCATTACCACGTTAACTGAAATATCTATAACGTCATATAACTTTAAAATAATTTAAAATAATTACAATAACCCAATAATTTACTTTTGATATTTTGAAAAGTCTGTTGCTTTAGTTTAAGTGCTCTTAACTCCAACCTTTATAAAACATCTTGTGAGCTTGTGATTAACGACATGCTTATGCATGTGTTATAAAGTTCCTATAATAAAGTCCCTATGCCTTCAAATAAATAGTTATTAAAATATCAATATTTATCTCATTAAACAGGGCCTAGTTCAGGAGTCAGTACCTTGTATGGCATAGATTTCACTTTTGGGAATGGAATGACTGATCAGATGACACCTTCTAAGCCAAAAGGGAGTGTGCCTTTGTGATTGTGCCCCGCCTTTTTTCCTCCCTCTCTTCCTCTCTCTGTATTGTTTATCATCTCCAGGCTCTCTCTCAGTGTGGATGTCCTGTCTGTCTCCGGCTGCTAGGAAAGGTTGGAAGATTAGTGATTTCCCTGTAGAACTAATAGTACCTGCAGGCCCCATTAAAGCCATCTGTAGCATGTGTCCTTGTTTATCTGCTCTATACTCCGCCGGGAACCCTCTAACCCCCACCCCTCAGCATTACTGGACTCCAGCTCCATCCCAGGACCTATAGCACTGGTCCCTAAAGTGCTTGGCCCCCTATAGGTTGCTACCGTTGTGTGCCAAAACCCCCCTGCACTGTGCCAGGCACCTTCAGGTCCATTACCACATCACTATCAGTGGGGACCAAAGCTGGGGGAGTCGACGAAAGTGGCATTTCCAGAGCGCATCAACACATCATCCCTCCAGCGCTCCAGGCCCTCGTAAAATTGGACTTATGGCTTGGTTGCCAGCATAAATAAGTCCCTTTGATAGTTAGCGGAAGAAGTTATGACACTCTTGGGTACGCGTGAGGGACAGTGGCACTGTCGTTTCATTCCTGCTACCCTGGCACCCTGGTGCCTCTGATCTTTCTGCCGATTCAGGGCACGCTCTCTTCATTACCGCCGGCCACCGGGGACTTGTTTTTTCTGCAAGATTAATGAGTGCCGCGGAAATTCTCCAGCGCATCTCGATAATTAAGTCTTTGTTTATCAAAAAACAAGTTATATTAGGAGCAGGAAATTCGCAGTAATTATTCATAATCCTAACAATTCAAGTGTAGCTACCTCATTTGCCTGTGTAATTCTGCTTTTTAATTTCTTGCATACATTTGCATATTAATTTTGCCCGTTGGCTGCTGCAGGCCTCTGACAGTACTCTTTTTTTTCTTGCGTGATGTTTTTCACAGGGTGAGGCTCAGTTGGGTGGCATTTCGGCTGGGTGTAATGATAAATTATGAATTTTTCTAATTTGCTGCATAATGAAGTAACCCCTTCCGATCCATTTCCTCTCTTCACTCGCACTGCGGCCTGAGCCCGCATCAGATGGCTGTCAGAGCATGTTTCTTTAGAAGCGGCCGCATGGTCATTAGGGATGGCGATGCCAGTCGGGTGTTGGGGTGAGACTGGCATTCACTCACTCCAGCCCTTACCCTCTCCCAACCTCATTTCCACTCTGCAAATGGTGTCAGTTCACATTTACATGATGCCTCCCCAATGCATTGTCCAGACGGAGGCCCCATGTCCAGCACTGGTGCGTCTGTGGCCATTTACATATGCAGAGCTGATGGAAACATCTCACAAACACATGTGTGTCCTACAATGGCGTGGGGCAGTGGGTAAAACATGTGCTGTTACACATACTGTTATAAGAAAATTAATATTAATGAGTGGTAACATCATGATGTTATGCTTTAAAAAAAAACTATAGTCTGTCACAAAACCGGCCTTTCTCTAAACGTAGTCTATCATCTAAAACATTTTTTTGTGTCGCAATTTGCATCTTTGCAAAAATAATATAGCTAAAAAGTAATGGAAGCCTTTAGCTCATAAATTAGCATGATGTAAACTGCCTAAATCATCAGATCATTCTTAAATAACCTGAGATAGATTTACTTGTGGTTTCCGCCACTGCATGCCAGTGGAAAAAAATGTGTGTTATAGCATAGCTTAAAAATGGTAGAAGCAGTTTGAGTAGTTTCCATTCTATGAAGTAAAAATGTGATTGTGTAACTTTATGTAACTTTAAGGCATGTTAAAACCCACATTAACTCACTCCACGTTTTAGTTTGTTCCTCCATACCTACATAGCTTACACAGTTGTTTTAACGGAACTACTACAGAATATTTTGCTTTGTAAGTACCTAATTAATTCTTAAGCTGTTCAGTGGGTTCATTTGGATCCTGGAATAAGGTCACATTTTCTGGTGAAACGATATCTGAGCTCATCCCAGTATTCCAAGTGATTTCTGTTATTTTCTGAATTTGTCAAAGGCAGGTGAGAGCTGATCTTTGAGCCTTGAATCAATAATACAGCCATCCATGCTTGCAGGGAGCTTGACCATTAGCCGGCTGGAGCGCTTTCCGGCTCTCCTCTGCATGAGCGGAAACCTCTCAACACTTTTCACTCTGTCAAACCCCCTGTCAGGCAACAAGATTTATCTTCTATTGCAGTGTTTTCCGTTTCGGCTGCGAGGCAACAGATGTGCGAGGTGGCTGAACCGCTGCGATGTGATGATACTGATGCTCCAAGAAGAAGGAGAAAAAAAAAAAAAGAGTCCTCAGAGTGCCGCTGGTGTTTACACTCTGCTCCTCGTCTCTCTCTGCCCTCCACACATTCCCATTTTCTGCCCATGTATCTCCCCCTCCGCTGTGTGCATTGCACTCAAACAGATACAGAATCTACTCCCTCTAATCTAGTTTCCCTGCGCCTTTGATAGTCTGTCCACAGGGGGATACTCAGCCCTGTTTTCACTGCTATGTACTGTTTGTGTCCACATAGCTTTGCTAAATGCAAATAAAAAAAAAAAACTGTTTTGCTGATTGTGTTGTGCATCCTTGACTGGTTAATTAGATATCTCTTAAAGGGTAAATAGCTAAATGTAATACAAATAAGTGAAAATAAGTGTGATAATTTGAAGCTGATTTATTCTTGTATCTCCATATTACCTGCGTTTACCCTTTTTTGACCCCACCATGGCAAAGTCATCATGAAATCCCTTTTAATTTTAGTTCTGGTCCCTGATAACTTTAGAGGAGGAAAACATTAACTGTCAGTCCTCTTACATCAGCAAACAGACACCAGCACTGGCTAACACAGCACTGAGTAATAGAGGAACGAGGCCAATTATGCTCTCTTGGACTCTAAGCCATATACGGCTGTGATAACAGCAGGGTTCTTCAACCTACCAATGATAAAGCCAATGCTGCACCACTTGGAGGCTCTAGCCATAATTCTTAATGGAAAAAATAGTTTATTGTGATTCTTCATGAACATTATTCCCCATGATACAGTCACAATAATGCACAACATAGAAACTCTATGGAGACTGCAGATTCCATTATGAGTATTTCACATTTGTGTTTGTTAGTAAGAGAGGATATTTAGATTTGAATAGAAGTTATTATTTCCTTATTTCAATTCAATTTTTTTATTTAAAATTTCAATTTAAAGCAATGCAAATATGTCATTAAATATGAAATAGTACAGTATAGAAAAATGACAAAAATAATTCTAGACTTCAGTGGGTTAAATGGCATATTATAATGTGTTCCAGCGAACAGACATGCTGTATTAACCTTATGACTGTGACTCAATAAAATGGGATGGATACAGTGGCCTTTATGCAATGCACTGCTGTCCTCGCATACATTCATTCTGACCTGTCACCCTCAGTAATAGTAACCACATACACATACATGCTTGGCTTCAGTGCTTTTTCCTTTTTAACATTTTTTAAGATGTACGATGGATGCATGCATATTGTTCTTTAACAGGGTCTTTGGGTAGCAGACACATGAAGACCCTGAGTAAGAAAACACATTTTGGTTATGAGGCAGACCGTGTGGGCAGAAGTAAAGCGTAGAAAGTAGCTAATATTGCCTGATCATGCGGCACCATCACGGCCTGCTGATTATGAGGTGTGGATCCGCGCAGCTGTTTGCGTCCTGTCTGAACCAAGGACATGACACCAGACACCAGGCAGGCCAAGAGCTCACAGGACTCCACAAACTCCACACTGCTGAAGAAAATCTGACATCTTGATGCTAATACCCTTAGGGACATTTCCACACGACAGGGGCTGCAATCATTAGTCAAAAAAACAAGTCGACAAGTTGTTGACGTTGTTAACAACGTCATTGCGTTCCATCGCGACTAGACAGTCAGATATGCTTATTCAAAAACTTGATGAGTCACTTGAAGTCAGTTGATTTTGAATCATACACTTGTGTTTTTTTATATGAAATACAGTATTATCACCATTTTATAATTGCTAAACCCATTACTGAACTATTTGTTATTCACTAGGCTGTACATTGCTACGCTGTACATAAACAATTTGTCTGTTCAACCTAAAGCAATTATTTTCAGTGGGAACAAGTAATTGAACTTGTTTAATTCAACAGAAATAAATCAATAACAAACAAACAAACAAACAATCCAGCCCCTCCTAAAGGCAGAGCTCAAAGTAGAGAGCAATGGTGGGAATGTCCGTGTTGTCCAACAGACAGAAAGTCTCTCATAGCCATAAGTTAACACAGCTGAAATCTATTGAAAGAGATCTGCCCAGAGGAATTTGGGCAGGTTTCAGTAGGGTTGTAACAATATATGGATGGATAGGGCTCACGGTTCAATACACTCATGATATATTCATCAGAGTAAGACTGAAAAAGAATGCAGTATTTTTATTATATATTGAATGAATCTTGGATGAAGAAAAATGATGACTATGTTCAATCTTGGCACAATTCACTAATGAAACCAGGGCTGGAAGGTGTTTGTGTATGAATGAGAATGTGCTGCACTGGACTATAGATTGACACTGGTTGAACACTACCAGCAAAGCAGTTGCATGAAATATCATAAGTGATAAAATGTTTTTTCTCCATGATGAACTGTTACATGTCCATGATGCACATTGCCATATTAATTGCATTACAATATCAAGATATTTCGATTCATTGTTACATGCTTGCTGTCTGTTGGACAATGCTTCCGATCGAACCACCACCCTCTACTTTGAGCTCTGCATTCAGGCGGGACTGGATTGTTTCTTTTGTTTATTTTTGAATAAGAGTATTTTTTTGAATAATCTATGTTAAATTGGTGGTGCAGATTTTGCCACAATCCAGTACCGAGGTTAACAGGTCGTCCCCAGATCACATTTGTAGAGCCTACTGTTTGTGGGTGGAGTGTGGATTGGTCCCTAAAAAACTTAACATAAATGTCACTGCTTACCTGTGCGTGTTTCGATTATTTGAATGTTCTGTAGAACATCTGCTTGTGGAGCAGCGTGATAGTATTCATAATTTATAGCACGGTACTCATGCTTCAAGGAAAGTCAGTGAGACATGGGACTGTGGGTGTATCTGTTTATTTACAGCCTGTCTGTGCGAAGAGTTTTAACCTCTCCATAAAAGAGAGTGGTATAGCTCCAGTTTACGTAACAGACCCTTCAGCAGGAGCGGGTTAAAGGGTCCCTTGAAGGAGTGAAGAGGGGGAGAGAGAGTAAGAGAGAGAGAGAGAGAGAGCGAGGGAGGGAAGGAAAGAGGGAGATGTTGAAGTTGAAGCCTGTTCTTTTGTGCTCCTGCTCTTGATCATTTACATCAAGTTGACATTCGGAGAGTTTACTCTGGGGTCTGTAATTGTATTCTTTCGCCAGTTCTGCATTGCCAACCGTGAAAATGGAATCTTATCAACCCTGACCAATTTTTAATGTACAAAATGAATTGGCAGAGGTTCAAAAAAAGGGAGCTACAATTCAAATCAGGTGAATGATACATGTATTTTTTTCAAATCCTCTGAGCTGTGCCCCCCCCGCACACCCACACCCACCCCTCCTCACCGCTATCATATTACAATGGATTTATTTTTCTTTCAGGGGAAGGCCAGGAGCCGGGAGGGTTGCGGGCACGGCAATGGGAGGAGGTGTTTCGGAGAGAGGAAGGAAAAGGTTGAATCGTTCAGATTTATTGTAGTCCTAGAGGTGGATGAACTAATTGAATTGATGACCTAAAACAAGGACGGACAGTCGTGATTTTACCGAGATCACTCTAGCAACTCCGAAAAGAAGGGGGTGCCATATTTCATTCAGTGCTCCATCAGATAACGCTTGGGCCGAAGCGAAGCTTCGAAATGTTGAACCAGTAATCCCTCAGGCTTTCTGCCAGCGGGCGCCTGTGCTATATTTCATTATTACTATATCATCTCTTTATATATACCTAATTACTTTTAATGTGGATGAAGAGGATTACGGCAAAGTACGAAGCTAATCAGATAGTCGAGTTTGATTATTCAGATTTCCTCCATGAAAGATTATTCATGTGTTCATATTTTAGTTACACCTCAGCTCATTCAACTCCCAAGACAATATTTTGACTCAGTATGATGACAATCAGGCTCTTGTCAGATGTACATAACAGATTTTGGATTGCACATTCCTGCATATAAGCACACAGGATCAAGCGTAGATGCATTTGTTGTTGTTATTATTTATTTATTTGTGGCGTTTTTTAAAATCCCCCAAATCTCAGGTAAGATTTGGGTCGTGAAAACCAAGAAGCGGGAAAAAACAAAGGGAGCGAAACGAAAGCTATACATATGTTAAAATCAGAGCGGTAATAAAGATTAAGTAGAAGTTAATAGCATCCTCAGTCATGCTTGTGAAGGTAATCTCTCTTTTTTAAATCAAAATTAGATTTGGAGGAATGGAACAAACAGGGGGCGAGACTTTGGCGTAATATTTTAATCAAATTGTCATGAATGAGTGGATACAATTAGAAAAGCTGTCAGTCAGAGAGCCACGGAGGCTTTTGTTGCTCAGCTGTCGGAGGCCACGATGCGGGCAGTGTGGGATTAGACGTGACCTTTCCCAGGGTCCACATATGTGACCCCTTCGGCTACTCTTTTTTTTTACCATATATCCTCTCTTTTTCTGTCTCTTTTTTGGGCCTTGTTCTCCTTATTTTGACTCAGGGAGGGTGCTGTTTTTCTGCTCTGTGTGACCCTGGCTCATCATTAGGCTGCGCTTGGCTGTTGCGTCGTCAGACAGTGCTGAGAGACAAATCTGCTAATCTCTTTAACTGATATTAAAGCTTGGGCTGGGCTGTACAGGCACGTCTGAGCAGAAACACCATCAGAGAAATGACTGCCATGGATGACATGCATGGCCTTATTAAAAAGAATGGCTGCATACTCTTCAGAACCTAGACTCTGTACACCCCCAACTCCTGACACCCCACCCACCCCCGCCCCCTTTATGTCTAGCTTTTTATTATATTTTGCATGAGCACTTTAAAAACTAAACAAGTGTGAAAATGATCACTTATTAGAGTCATTTGGCCCTGAGAGCCCTCAGTAGTGTGAAAGAACGCTCTGATTTGAGCTTAACGTCAGTAATCTTTGAGCATTGGGGTGTCTGCTCATGGTGAGATAATCAATTTCTGACACACCTAACGAAAACAAGCATTTTCCTGCCTTAATTGGCCTATTAGAAGTGCACGAGGCAGAGATAAATGATGAGGGTATTTTATTTTGAGAGACTGTTGTGAAGAACGCATTCTTTTCCCCTCCATTCCTCTGCCTTTTCTACTTCAATAGATGAGCACGACTTTGTTGTTGTTTTTTTTTTCTTTGTGGAAATTATGAGCAATGTTCTCGTAACTGGGACACAGGATTAGAAAACAACAACAGTGCATTGCCTCCACATAAGAGACACTTCTCATATAGTGATATACCAATCTACACTCTAGAGGCTGGACTACCTGTGCTCTCCCGAGTCTGGCTCCACTAATTTGATTTATTATGTAGGAGTCATAATACGTGCTTCCGAGAACTACACTTGAGCATAATCTCAAATAATTATGATATGGCAAATGAAATTAAATTGTCAAAATTCAAGATTTAATCCGACATGACGCGCCGTTCTAAAGACCAGAATGACATGTTAGCACACATGTTTATTTAGCCGACAGCTTCACACCACTACGTTTTTGTGCAATTACAGTCTGATGCCATACATAATGACATGCGCTACTTGAATTAACTCAAGCACAAGTGAGCCTGAGCAGCCATGTGACAACTCTGTATTAGCATGCAGACAAATTCACCACGGCAGGGTGCTTCTCTTCACGTCATTGATTCACTCCTGCCTTCAGGAAATATAGCGCTATTGATACCAGCGAGGTGAGCAGTCAGCTGACTACAAACTGTACCCTCTGAGAGTTTGTTCATAAGTTACACAAACACATGTGTGATTATTTACATCATTGGGCATTCTGTGGGTCTCCTTATTTCATAATGAGTGGACCCATTTAAATGGGTCATGAGAGAGAGAGAGAGAGAGACAGAGAGAGAGAGAGAGAAAGAGAGAGAGAGAGAGAGAGAGAGAGATCTACAGGAGATCTTAGTAGGCGAGTCACAATAGTCAGGATCAAGCAACAAACCAGGTATTGTTTGGGTGATCATTCTTAACACAGCAGTGACACTGACATGCTGGTTTCATGTAAGTGTGTGTGTCTTTGTGTGAGAGATTCAGGAAGGCTGAGTTTTTAAAAACTGTCCAATTTATTAGACACATCAAACCTGTTGGTCCACCATGCAGATTATTGATAGCCATTCATCTGATGCTGCACAGTTTGTCTTAGACATTATGTAGTCTTTCATGAATGGCAATTCCTGGCCACAAAGCTAGATATTATATGTTGGTGGACCGTTCTCAACCCAGCTGTGAGGTACTGTATATCTAATGAAGTGGTGTTTATTGGTGTACAAACAAAGTTAGGTTAGATTTAGAAGCAGCTGACCTGGAAAAACCAAGGCTTTATTATAGCCAGGGGCATCATAAGAGATTCATGAAAAGGGGGGCTAAGCCCTTTTTCTGACAGTGGAGTAACATTTTTGTCAACCATTGTGTAAACATTTCCTGATTAATAGGCCAATAGAAATGATCTAAAATTATTAATAATATTACTGTGCTTTATAAGATGTGTACTTTTTTTAATGATAGATTTTGTGTTTGTTTTGTGAAAGGTCACCATGAGTACTTTATGTATTTACAGCATATATTTTAATAAACTATCTATTATTTTTCAAGCTATTAGCTGTACATTTCTGTGTATAACCTCAACATTCTGAATGAAGCTGATAGTGTGTTCAGGCTGAGTAAACCATGATCATATATAAGGTCAGTGGACGCTGTACGATATGTTCTCTGCTATATTTATGATGACATTACAGAAATGGTGATAAGACTGGTAGAGAGGCATTGCATGTTAGCTGTAGTTATTGAGATATTAGATTGGCTCATAAATCAGCATGAGAATATGGGGCCATATTCATATTCACACAACATAGATTTTTGGAATGAAATTGTGTCCATTGGTGTATTTAGTGTTGAAGCAAGTACACTAGTGGGATTTATCTCCACTCTAATGCACTTTACTGAGCCAGTACTTATTTGAATGAATCTGTGTGGGATTTTGTTGAAGTATCATGATTTTATTCGTACATATTTACACATTCAGGGTACTGTGCAAATATTTCTGACTCTTTTAGTTACAAAGAAATGAGCCTGAAGAGTTTCTCAGTGCTGTTTTTATGCAAGTATTTTGTTCTTGTCACCTTGACGTGCAGACAAGGAGGTGAAGGTATGACTAGAATTTACTGTAATAATCTTAATCATAACACTGCATTAAATTCAATTACTTACACAGTATAATATGCCATTTGTTTGATTTGGTCCCTCTCATTTGTCTACATCAAGGTTTCGCTTCGGTTTGGAGAACTGCAGCCAACCTTCACCGCTTAATCACAGGGTTAATGCCACACTCAGAGAGAAAGTGGTATGTTGGACATATTGAGATTTCAACCCATTTGCAAAGTGTGCATAGGAAATTACAGAGGTCCTGTGTCATTTATACTCCATCTGCCCCCAACGATATAAAATCAAGCTAGCTGTGGGAGAATTCGAGAGGGAATACTGAACAAGAGAAAGAAATGGAGAGAGAGAGAGAGAGAGAGAGAGAGAGAGAGAGAGAGAGAGAGAGAGATGCGCACACACACACACACACACACACAAAGAATGAGTGCACATAGATAGATTGATAGAGAGAGAGAAAAGAGAAGGACAGAGACAAAAAAATGAACGGAGAGAGAAAGGAAGAGGTCATGAGGGCAAAGAGAGACACATTCTTTCATCCTTTGCTGTTTTTTGTTTCCTTTTATTTCTCTCTACCTGTCTCTCTCTCTCTCTCTCTCTCTCTCTCTCTCTCTTCATCTGAACAAGGTGGCAGTGGCTGGGGTGAAATATATAACTTGTGGTGTGTGTGCTCTGCGCCCTGTGTGTGTGCGCTGTGGCAATATGCTCTCACTCAATCAGATTTGCATAAGTAAGCTCTCAGCAGGCCTGCTCCACTGCCCAGGTGCAGCCCCTATTTGCATATAGAACTGTGAGAGGGCTCCCCAGAGCCACTTTAGACTCCAGTGACTGCTGAGTGAGCTTACGGGCCGCGGAGCTGCAGATGAAATTTGAATTAAAAACCTTGCCCGTGCTGTTTTTCTCCTGTGCAAAAGGGGGGAAATGGGGCTGGGGAGCGGGGGGGACACGCACCGGGCGAGAGACAGATAGTAGGGCCATGGGGAGAGAGAGAGAGAGATGAATGAGTGGACATAGGGAAGTGATGGACTCCTGCATTCTCTTGCAAAGCCACAGCGCTGCTTTTTTTCAGGCAGATTCTTAACGTGGACGGGGTTTGGAATGAGCTCTGTTTATGCCATTCAAGCTTTTCTGTCGGCTCATGCCTTCATCGTGTCCGAGTACATCATCTCAAGTTTTCCTGTACCAGTCAATTGTTACACAGTTACATACTGTAATTAATTACATATTGAATTACATTCACATTCAGTTTGCATTCTGGAGTTGCCTCTTCTTTTGTATAAATGTAAAATCCCATTGGGATGTTTTCTTTATGTTTAGTGCAACATCCAGTATTAGACTCACCCCTTCCTAGATATTTTCTCGATTTGGTCTTTAGTTAGCTTTGGAAACTAGTTTGGATACTGCTAGCCTAAATAAAGGCAAATTTAAATTCAACTCTTATAAGGAAATAGCTGTATTTCAGTTGCTTCTGTGATGCTGCAAATCTTACTTGAGATTAACCAGAACACATTTTCTTATTCCGTTCACTGTGTATACAGTAGGCTCAAAAAGTCTGAAACCACAATAAAAATACATGTTTTCCTTTCAGGCCTTGAAATATTCAATAGAAGTTTTGAGAAATTAGAAAATAATTAAACCAAAATGAAGTTATAACAATAAACTGAAGAAAAATATTCTAGCTCACTATTCAAATGTAAGAAAAGTTGTGACCCTGACCATGCAAAGGCCAAAAGGCCAAGTTCTATTTTTATATACTAGCTTACGCTCGCCTTATCATTAAAGACAAAGGGCATACGGAGTACTTAGAAATGCTGACATTCATGTAAATCATTCGAATTCCATTTGTGATGTATAACTCTGTATTAAAGCAATGCAAATAAAAACATGTTCAGACAGGATGCATAGCTAAACATAACTACAGTATTAAAATATATTATCTAATGATCACTTTTTGAAACTATAAGTGTTTTATATTATCCACAAATGTGTCCCTCATATTAGGCTTTCCTGAAGCTACATTCATGTCATCATTATTATAGGACTTCAAGCTCATTTAGCTCCAGCCGTTTGCGCTACAGTGTGTGTGTTTGAGCGTGTTTTACTGAGAGCGCGTTTCATTGTGAGTTTTGTTTCCTAATGGGATTCTGAAAAACCCCATTGATTTTCCATATGGTGTATAATCACTACTGTATATCAGAGAGAAGTGCTTAACATCTCCTCTGCTGTGGCCCATTTCCAGTTGAATAAAACTTCTGACAGTTTATTTTAATGTATGGAACCCGTCGCCTTCTCCGAGAAGGGATGAGGGCCTGCATAATTTGGAGGCCGTCGGATTTGACCTTGATGCGGGAAAGCCTCTAGACTAAGGGCTGTTTTCGCAAAGACCAGTGGATGTACAGTCATTTCGCCTTTATGTTAATATGTTCTGAATTTATTCTGAGAGAAGTGCTTGATCGTGACACATGGGAGATTTTCAATTGCTTCTGGTCCGTGAATAGAAGAAACGCCATGTGCTGACCCTTAAGTGGATGCTCAAAATTTACTGTGGCCCTGGGTTGCTTGTTCATTGCTGTATTGAGAAGAAATTCAATACAAGAGAGGCTGGTCTATTGAGACAGTTTTTTTTTTTTTTTTTACCCTTACTGTCTCTATCCACCATAATAATGCCTCCTTCACCAAAAGATAGCACAAAGTAACAATAACCTGCAACTGTATGTCATGCGAATGTGTCTGGGTTTGGTATGATAAGTCACTGAGGGTTAAGAGCAAACCATTTTTACAAGTAGCCTTGTGCCTTTTGCTCCATCTTGAGAGTTAGAATGTTCGTGCACACACCTCCAGTACACAAAGTGTGCTTAAAGCGGTGCTGGCCAATGGGGGTCAAAGCCCATATAGAGTTTATGAAAGGAGGATTGTAATATACAGCGGTGACTGCACTCAAAAGGTGAGTGTGAAAAGGCAGGAGGAAAAGAGAGGCGCGAGCACAACATGGTCTTCATTTCTCATGTATTGAAAGTGCAAAACGTCTGACCAGCCTGCCGTTTATCTCTGTGGCCAGATAGTATCACAAAAAAAAAAGCCCTGTAATGGCCACATGCTCAATTTGATAATCCTAGAGGCCTATCCGGAGATAGTCCCCTGTTTATTTCTTTATTTATTTTCTGCTGGCCTGGGGTCTGCAGCTTAGGGTCTACGGAGAGCAAGTGAATTACCCATACAAAGGAAATGCATTTGGTTTCCGCTGCTCCATGGAGTGGGTTAACATAATAGCTTCCCCCTCTGCCCCCTTGCCTTGTTTTTGATTGATACTTTTCAATTACAGTCTCTCCAGTCCACCCCCTTCCCCCCAAACATTCAAAACGTTATTTTTTTTCCTTCTTTCTCCCTCCCCCTTTTTCCTCGTTCAGTAATAACTTCAAACATTTAGGGGGCTACAAGAGCACCAGTAACCCTGTTTAGCTGCTGCAGTAAATTGGTTCCATGTTCAACATAATAGCAGTGACAGGCTTTTGCTAGGGAAATCAGTCCGGCAAAGGGACACGCCAACGATAAGACATCCAGCTTTGAAATTCTATTTCTTGGTATCAGAATTAAATCTGGACTTTATATTTCTTCGCCAGCAAGGCACTCTGTAGTTGCCTCGTGTCTGAGCTATTTGATCATTGGTTGACAACTTACACTAACCCTGCAAGCTCTACCTGGCTCTACCTCATCCCTTCTGGATATCTTTGGGACACACTTTTTGTTGGAGATCAAACAAAAAAAAACAAAACTTAGAAAAAGACAGAACTATACAACTGGAATGTGAAGTTACAACATATTTCACCAATTGGCATCGGCCTGTGTCAATTGTAAAAAACTAAATTGTAAATTAAAAGGAAACGTGTTTTTTATTCGACTTGTTATTTTTTAATGTGTTATTTGAAGTTTAATCAAATATTAGCCAAACATTGATCAAACATTAGGTCAGGAGCAAACACTTCTGCTGATCCGCCTACTCCATTAATAATGTGAATGCGATAATGGAACGGGACGGTGGCACAGTGGATGACGAGTGTCCAGTCTGTGTGGGTTTCTGCCAGGTACTTTGTTTCCTCCTACAAATCAAAGATATGCCTATCAGAAGAATTGGAGATGCTAAATTGTCCCTAGGTGTGAATATATGGGTGTCTCTCCTACGATGGACTGGTGACCTGTCAGGGGTGTTTGCCTGTCTTACCTTCCCCTGCAGCTATGATTAAGGATAAGCGGTTTGGATACTGAATGAATGAATCGGAGTAAAAAACAGATCTCAATGCATCCAACAACAAAGACAGCATGAAGCATCTTTTATACGATGTATATATGTATTTGCAACCATTTGATATATTCTATTTACAGCACAATTTAGTGATTTTGCAAGGTTCCACTGCTGTTGTTTTTTTTTAATTTTTTTTTTTACCCATTTTGTTATTTTGGCCACTGCCTTACAGTGAGAAGGTTCTAGATTCAGGTTCTGCTGGGGTTGTGTAGGTTTACACCAGGAGCTCTGGTTTTCTCCACAGTCCAAAGGCATATCCAGTAGGTGAACTGACTGTGTGAGTGAAAGTGATGTCTCGATTGGAACTGTTTCTCTGCATTTCACCCTATGAATAAGGATTTTGCAGAACAGATTACTGGAATCTCATTGCTTTATTGTTTGATAAAGAAATGATCATGTACTGTACTACAATTTTTCTGCCCCCCCCACCAAAAAAAATCTATATCAGTATATTAAAGAATAATTCAGAATATGGTTAGGAATTAACCTCTAAAATTGAATGAGTACTAGAAGCTGAAACGTATAGAAAAGCTGATTTTAAGAAACACTGTCAAAGCTGTTATTAGTATAAAGGAAACAGATCTGTTTAAATATTCCATTCCCGATTTGTAGCAAATGGGGTTCCCTGAGATATATAACACAACATGATTGTGCTGGAACTAAGAATTAGTTAAAGTGGGGAAATTTCTAGAAAAAAAGTGGACACAAATAGACTAAATGCAATGAAATAAACATATTTCTGGCTGACTGATTAAAGAGAAGACAATTGTAATTGCAATTTCTCCAAACATCAGAAAACAGGGAACAACATTTACCATTTCTGTCTGTAGCGTTTTACTTTAACACTGAGTTACTTAAATACTCGCTTAAATACTCAGACTTTTGTTAAGGTCAGCACTGACTGTGACTTCTCAAACACAAACTTCGGAAACTTGGTGTTGTGTTAGTCTGTGGCGACTCAGAACTGGCATGTTTTGTTTCAGCAGTGAAACAGTCCACAGTATAAATAAGACCAGGCAGCTGAACTCACACGCAAAAGAGCCACACACGGCCAATAAGTCTGGATTTAGTGGGTGTAAAGTAATCTGCTCTTCACTGGCTCCAAACCTTGTGGTGCCCTAATGTCATTAATTATCATTTCCGATTGGATAGTTTCAACTGTGTCTTCCCCAGCTGTTTCATTAGGGCAGTGTTTCACTGGGACACACTCGCTCTCTCTGTGACTATCAGAGCATCTCTTATTCAGACACACTGCTGCCTCAGTCCTTAGTGCCACACACACACTCCCACGCAGCCTAAGGTGGGTGGTTTTGGTTTCAGGCTTGATGGGGATATGTTTTGGAACATTATGAACTGTGTTGCTCTCTGCTTCTTCTCCTTCAGTCATAAGCACTTGCACAGGCAATGACTTACATACACACCTTTAAAGAACACTCTAATGTTCTACCCTTCTCAGTTTAACCTCTCGAAGGAAAACTCCAGAGTTTTAAACTTCTCTCTTTCTGGCATATCTGTATCACATTCCCCACGCTTGCACAAGATCAGAACAAAACGTTACTTTGTAAAAGAAATCACCAAAATGACTAAAATCCTGGTCCGTTCACTTCCATTTAAAGTTAAGAATATTTTTCGGTCACCAGAAATGGACCATTCTGGAGTTATAATTATTTCCCCCATGACAGCAGTACTGGCATTTTGTTATTTAAGTGCATTTCTTATCAACAGATTTACTTTTTCTTCTTTTACTAAGAACAGAAAGCCACAGATACAGCCTATAAAGACTAAAAATGCTTCTATTGCTTCTACATAACTTGCATAAAAGTTCAGACTGAGGCAAAAAGTCAGGAACCGCCTAGATATCTGGAAGACATTGAATGTTAGTTTGCTTAATGCTAAACATAAGTCATATGTACATTCATCTATTATTGGTGACTAAAGTGATAAGATCGGTGTAACGCTAAAAAAATTCTGTTTCTGACTTTACTCACTGTAGGTAATGGATAGTGCACCTGAAGATTAATTCCTGTAGAGTATGTCACAGGGCTAGAAGTTTCACCTTCACTTGTTTTCCAGATATCACAAAAGTGCCTGACAATAGGAACCAGTGACAAACTACTGTGTGTGTGTGTGTGTGTGTGTGTGTGTGTGTGTGTGTGTGTGCAGTTCTATGACAACAGTCCTAACTTTAAAGTAAAAAAGTACCAACAACATGCTGCCAACTTTGTGAAGTGCTTATTACAAAATGTTTTGCTCTTGAGTGGCACAACTGTTTGAGCACTGACCCTATAATCAAAACTCTGATCTCCAGTGGTGTTGCAGCCATTCCTGACTAGTAATCCAAGAACGCACAATTACTTTTGTTTTCTCTGGGTGGGTAGGACGGCCCTCCCTCTCCCCCACACAGCGTGATGCTAGCCAGTGCCAATGTTAGCTGGCGTGTCAGAATTGCGTTATAGTAACATTTATGGCATTTATCAGACGCTTTTATCCAAAGCGACTTCCATTCCCTAACTACAGGGGGCAGTCTCCCTGGAGCAACTTGACTTGCTCAGGGACCCAGTGGTGGTGCTGAAGACCCATGACCTCTTGGTCCGGAGGCAAGTATCCTACCCACTGAGCTACCTCCACCTATAAGTAAATGAGTAAAACCTGCTGTGGTCGCTGCAGGGATACTGAGAGGTGACTGAGTTTGTGTGGTAGATCTTTGCCTGTGCGGATCATGGAGAAGAGGGCAGAGGTGCTAGCATGTTAGCCTGTCGTACTGTGTTACCCTGGCAGTTAGTGGGCTGGCTGCTTCCTAGCACAGCTCCTTTAGACAAGCCTGGCTCTGATCCCTCTTGGCTAAGGATGACCCATTTCCAAAGAACACTATCCATAATGAGAGAAAGCCAGGGGCACTGTCAAACCCTCCATCTATCTTTTCTCTTTTACACACACACACACACATATATACACATATACATACATGCATATACATTTTATATACACATACATACATGCATGCACACACGCAAAGTAAAGTGGACCCTTATAGTCACACATGAACACATCACACGGTGTGAAATTCTTTCTCTGCATTGAACCCATTCACCAAGTGAAGCAGTGGGCTTCACCCAGGGAGCAGTGTGTGGGGATCGTTTGAACTCAAGCGTCCCTCAATGATAACACTAGTAATGCTGGGATTCAAACCCACAACCTTCAGATGGCAGGAGCATCTCCCTAACCACTAGGCCACCAGCTGCCCAAGTTATAAGCATGTGTTACCCTTCTATAGTGAAAAACCATGTTATGTTTTGGTAAAACAATGCCTAAAAATGCCTATTTTTATAGTGTAAACCCTAAATATGCCCCCAAAATGCTCCAAGAACATTTGATTTTCATTTTAATGAATAAATAGTCAGAAACAGAAAACTTTATTGCTTAAAAAAACTGTTAGCATTAACAGCGTGCAAGGACTCGTACACAAAAGAAATGTTGAAATAACTCTCTCTACTCACATGTTCAGACAGGGCACAGCTTACTAATACTAAATAAACTGAGATACCTGTTGAAAATTGGGGGGGGAAAATTTAAAACACTAAAATATGAGGACGAGACATGGAGCAGCCATGCTACATGCTGCAGCAGCTTCTTCTTGTTCTTTTTATTGTTGACAACTTTTCAATGTATTACCGCCCTCAGCCAAGCGGTTCTCAGAAAATAATCTATGTTAGACTGAATACGTGAAAAACTGAGGAATTACTGTATATACAAACACAAAAGGAGCAAATTGTGATGGCTAGGCTAGGCTGGACGACTGGATCAACTGCAGTGGCAGTGACTAGGACCTTCCAAAGTGGATGCCCAGCCCATCTGGGCCCACAGGCTACAACAAAAAAATGACAGCACATTTGGTCACAGTGCCCATGCTGGCCCTTGTACATCACCGATAAAAGCTACAATGGGCACATGAGTTATGGAATGGACCAGGGAGCAATGAAGATGGCGCCAATGTTCCGTTTAATATTATATATCTCCCACATCCTGAACAAATTATTCTGCACCTACATGTTATCCTCCATATATCAGTCTAATAGGCCGATATCAATATATCAATATATCAGGCCGATATTAGGCATTTTCCATACTATCAGTATCGGCATTTATAATGGCCGATAAATTAATATTTCAAAAATAAAATAAAAACGGACGAAACACCCTTCAACCATG
>JBBPDB010000001.1:44023881-44034898 GCA_037974465.1 Brachypetersius altus | reverse complement strand
CACACATAAACACAAACATACACACAAACACATACATACACAAACATACACACACACATACACAGAAACACACACACACACACAAACACACACATACACACGTACATACACACACGCATACACACACACACACACACACACACACACACAAACACATACATACACAAACATACACATACACAGAAACACAAACATATACAAACACACACACATAAACACAAACATACACACAAACACATACATACACACATACATACATACACACGTACATACACACACGCATACACACACACACATACACACACACACACATACACACACACACATACACAAACACATACACACACACACACACACACACACACACACACAGTGTGAATGTTTTGGTGTGATGCTTGGTCTTCCACACTGTTCTCTATAACCTTGTAGAATCAGATGAGGATTCATCCTTCAAACATGTTAAACATACACTGACTTGGCTTATAGTTCATGTTACAGGTCTGGTGCAGTCTTTTTAACGCAAGCATGGAGTTCTTGTGGCTTCTTAGCCTTTCTACCCTTCAGTAGATATGTTACACAAACTGCTCTGTTTTAGGAGAATACAGTGTGATGCACACTTTCCTAGCGCTCTATTTTTTCAACAACACAATGACCTACTGTCGTTCACGCGGCAGGTCTGCATACCTGTTGTGAAGTGTGCGGCGGCGCTCTTAAGGCCGTTACACTGCTCATTCTGTCCCGTCACTGTGAAGTTGTAGCTCTGTCCACAGAGAAGGTCCACCTCCAGGATGGACTTGTTGGTCTGGAAGGCGCTGGTGTAGCCCAGGTTCCCCACGGTAACAACAGTGTAGCCCAGAGCGCCAGAAGCGTCGTCCCAGTCAAGGAAGAGCGTGTTATTATCACAGGAGCCGTTCACAATCAGATGTTGCGGCTGGCACGGCTCTGAAAGGGTTAAGCGGACTTAATTACATTCACATTTACATTTATGGCATTTATCAGACGCTTTTATCCGAAGCGACTTCCATTCCCTACCTACAGGGGGCAGTCTCTCCCTGGAGGAACTTGGGGTTAAGGGTCTTGCTCAGGGACCCAGTGGAGGTGTGCTGAAGGGAGGATTTGAACCCATGACCTCTTGGTCCAGAGGCAAGTATCCTTCCACTAGGCCACCACCACCCCCAGGCTCTGTATGTTATTTTTCCGGAATAGCCAAAAACACCATATATCAGAATCCGAAAGGACTAAATGCTGAAAGAAATCTCATAAGTGTTAGCATTATATATTTTTTCTTTTTTAATAAAGATTCATGAAATTGGGTTTCAGTCTCATTCAACACATACCCTAAACAAAGTCAGCACAGAAGAGTCAGTCATGGATGCTTGATGTAGACTAAGAAATAATGAGAGAGAGTGAGATTCCTTGACAAAAGCCACAAAAAAAACCCCAACAGAATGACCTTTCACATATTTAAAATATCCTTTATATTCCTTTATAAGGAATTTAAATTTGGATTTCTTCACAAATATATGCTGCAGTTTTCTATAGGCTGAATGAGATGAACATTCCATAGAGGATGGCTCATTTGACTCATGCCACTCAAAGCTTGATATGCTCAGCACAGTTTTTATTTCATACCTTTATGACAGGTCAGGCATTATTAGTGTCACCACCATGTCCCCTAAAGTTTTCAGAGGATAAGTTGAAATTGTGTTGAAATGTTGCTTCGGCCCAGCCTCCTCAGCAGGGGTTATAATTAGGTTGTCTTAGAGTTTTACAGGTTTGTCCAAGTGGAAAAAGGGTGAAACTGAAAGAATTGTTCGCCATCAATATCCAATTATAGTCCTGTAGCACAGATACTTATACATTTTGTACAAGAAACTCTCAGAATCATGTTTTGGTCTTTGATAAATTGCCTGGACGAATGTGATCAATACAGGAAATAGATCAGGGAAGAATCAGTCTATTTGATACCTCCAATAACTCTATTATTTTGTGAACTTGTTGCACATACTCCTCTTCGTCCACTTCACTTCGTTCCGTCTTGTGCCTCAAATTACTGGCCACTTTATTAGAAACTCTACCTTGCGCTTTCACTTTTTGGCTGCTTTATTAGAAACTCTTGTGTAGACTCCAGACCAGTTTTAGTAATAGAAACAACATCTGAAACGAATGGCATTTTGCTAGGAATGAAGATCATGTTATTAGTTTTGTTCGTAGCAAGTGCATAGTTTGCTGGATATTGATTGATTACCACTCACAAATATCCACCCGGAGCAGCTCTGCGATCAGAAATGTATCATAGAGGATGGCAAACACAAATTGTTAATCAAAGATGGGTTACATTCTCTGACAGTACACCAATGTGGTGGACCTATAGAGGAGGGGATTACAGTAAAGTGGACAGTGTTTATCTTCATATGTTAACAGAGTGTGCTGGGTTTTTTCAATAAAGTTGAAGTAAAGGTCAAAAGAATTTGACTGCAATTGATTTTGGCCACAATTTCAATCTGATCAGTTTATCAAATTGTTTTAAAATATATTACAATGTATACAATATATATCATTAATGCACTGCGTAGGAACAGCTGCGCAATTTCCCTCGGAGCAGTTCTTTTTGATTATGAAGTTGCGGTACAAGCTGATATGTTAATTGTTAATTGTACTAAAGGAAAAATTGTGGAAATAGGGCTTTGAATCTGGATCTACATGAGAAACGTATCATTTTGATGTTTTTAGCCTTAAATCATGTGAAGTGGAAATCTCACTGATCTCCGGCACTTTTCCTCTAGGTGTTCCTTAATATGGCTGAAAGTGACATGCCTTTGACAGTTAGCATTTGCACATCAATAAGGAAACGCAGAGCTTTGACCCAATTACAGAGCTGGAGCTGAGTGAGAGGGGCTTGTGATGGTGGTGATGGTGGGGGGTGTTATGATTCTGCCTGGCAGGGTCACACAGTCCAGTCACTGCTTCAGCTTCACTCTCCAGACTGAGGGTCAGTGAGTGGTCAGGAAAGGAAAAGAAAGAGAGAGACAGAGAGAGAGAGAGAGAGAGAGAGAGAGAGAGAAGGATGCCTTTGGCTTTACACTGCTGTCAGCACGCACGCACACACACACACACACACACACACACACACACACACATATACTTGTTTGACTTCACACACATACACACAGCCATGGCAGCTGCCAGGTTCAGACTCTCTCTCTTTCTCTGTCTGTGTGTCTGTCTGTCTACCTGTCTCTCGCTCTTTCTGTTACTCCTCTCTAATGATCACTAATGACACTATGTTCAATAGCTGCATGATTGCAACCTAGTGAGGTTTGCATATGAACTGCAATTTTCACATGTAATCTGAATGTACATATGTTGTCTATTTGCAGGGGTCAGTAGGCCAGAGGTGAAGTCTGCTGTCTCCCTCCCTCTCTTTCTCTCTCTCTCTCTGACGCACACACACACACACATGCACACACACTCTCACCAGTGGTCTGCCAATCAACCCAATCTCATTCTCGCTATCCTTCACCTCCACACTGAGCTGAGGAAGGCTTCTGTGGGCTCTCTCTGGCTTGTTAGATCTATCATCCCTTTAATTAATAGTGTTTTTACGCCAGCGTCTGAACTGTGTCATTTCCATTATTGGAAAACCCAACGCGATTAATGAATAATTTTCATTTTTGATCCATTATATCATGCCAGTTGATCTCTTTTCCGCGCGGCTGAATGATAGCGTCGTTTTCTGCCCCTCGATCAAATTTAATTTGGCCTTCTATTATATTACAGTGTTGCGACTGAAGTGTCAATTTTTGTCAGGCAATTAGAAGCTATAACCTGTGAAGCTAAGTTTGATAGGCATTGTAATTGGATTGTTTCAGCAATAGCTTGAAACGCTTGTAGCTCTGTTCTTTCTCTCCTCTCTTCTTTTTCTTCCCCTCCAGCCTCATCTCTCACTGCTTTCTGATAGCAATGCTGCCTATATATGTAGCTTCAGAACAAACAGAAGATAAGTATGCGTGGCCAACGAGGGCTGTGAGTGCTTGCCTCTGCAGAAAATACTCTTCCACTGCTGCTCGGCTGATTTACACAGATTTACTGTGGGACCAGTTCAGACCTCTGCACCTCTGGGCAGATGTTTGGTTTATCTCTTCACCTTGACCTCATGTGCACACCAGTTTTCTATCAGCTTTAAAACAGTGACACAGTTAGAGTTGAAAATGACAGTATTAATGGGAAATAATTCATCCGTTAAGTTATTTGCTCATTCCCTCATTATTTCATAAATTTCCTCACTGATTCATTCACTCATTCATTCTTTCACTTCTAATTCCTTCCTCTCATTCTTTGATTGAATAATTCCTTCACTGAACTAATCTTCCATTCATAATTTTTTTTTGCTCACACATTCATTCATTCATTCACTCATTCATGCTTTTTTAAATTAATTAATTTATGTATTAATTAAATTTCTCTGTTCAATCTTTAATTTTTTCATTCATTTGTTCACTCCATCCATTCCATAAATGTTTTATTCATTCAATCATTTATTCTTTCATTTGTTATTAATTTAATTAATGTACCCCTAAGAATTCACTCACTCACTCACTGATTCATTCATTTTTGGTGTTTTTCTTTTTTCTTTCTTTTTTGTTGATTGATTTGTTACTACCATTAGTGTAATTAATTAATTACTCACAAATGAATGAATTAATGAATTAGTTCATTCATTCAGTTACTTATTCATTCATTCATTCATTCATTTGTTCGTTAATTCATTCATTTTCTCTTCAGAGATTTGTTTTTATTAATATTAATTCACTTATTAATTAATTAATTCATTCATTCATTCTCAAATGTTCTTTGTTACTGAAATATTGTAACACTGATTTGAGCTAGTGTGATCATTGATAGCCATTTTGGCTTCAAATATGATTAAATGTCCAGTCAGGCCTATCGTTACAGTCATGATTTAACACATGTCCACTGTGTTAAACAGTGGAAATGCTGGTATCAGAGGGATGTAAGTCTGTGTACTGTGGACTGTGCATTGTATGCGTGCGTATGTGTGTGTGTGGCCTCTGGCAGAGCTGTTTTTTTTTCAGTAGTCTCATCATACAGGGAGTCTGGCAGAGAGCAGCACAGAGGTGCCATGTTGGTGACAATTCTCATTAAAAAGGGTTTGACTATACTGAGTGCTCGGCCTCTGATGGAAAAGGAGATTTTTTTTTCCAACCGAAAAAGTAAATTAAAGCTCTCAAAAAGTGATTTTTTTCTCCTTTTTACATCTCAGCACGACGGGAAGTGTGACATGGAGTGCATTGGCCAAATTAATGAGCATGTCCTGCTGGGGTTTCAGCGACAGATTATGGCTCTCTCCAAATGAGCCGTGCCCTGATTTGAGCCAAAGCCATGTGTGCTACACCAAAAAACTCAGAGTGAGGCGAAGAGTGCGTGTACAAGTGTTGTAGGTGTGTTAGTTGTGGCTGGTGCTTTCTACAGCCTCGTATATGTGCACAGCTATGTGTTGGGTCTTCACAGTGGGAACATTAGATTCAAAATGACAAATGCTTTCAGCGCTGCTCTTTCAGCTGGAAATGCAGGTGTGTTTGTTAGAAAAGCACTGAGGGTCAGGAAAGGTGTTCCTCTGCAAGTAATTACATGCAGGTTTTTTCTCTTCGTTTTTCCTTTTTTGGCACATACGCCAAATGAGGTTTTTTTTTCAGTAGGAATTCCCAGCAACTGATTTGTCTTTTGTACACAGTAGGAGGGGTAAAATTATACATTTGGTAGAGCGCATCTGAGAACTTTCATATTTACATAAGTAAGGCGTTACGTTTCTCATCCAAGCAGCACCCGTGTTTGTTTTTCTTTTTGTTCTTGTTTTTCCACCTGAACATCATCCAGGAAAACTTTCCATTTCTAGTATAACAACTAGGATAAGGGGGTATGTTAATGTATGTTTTACACTAGATAGTTTTGAATGATTACTCATTACTTATTTGGACAACTTATTTGGCCCATTGGCCCGGTTTCTATTGACTCATTTGAATATTGATACCATTTACATTGATCCATTTAATTTAATTTGGACCATTTTCATCAGTCCATTTGAATATTTGGGACTTGTCCCATTGGACAGTTTGTGTTGGTCTATTCATCGTGACATGTTCACAAGTAATGGACACCTAGTATTTTCAAGCAGTGTTTAACAAAAGTTTTAAATGACTATTTACTTGTTACTGATAGATGGAGCTAAGCCTCTAAGTTAGTATGCAGGATGTCTCTATAGACTTTTGCAAAATATTCATTTGATGGCTCAAAAAGCCTTATGCCCTATCAGACAGGGCGGGGATTAACATGTGGCTTTTTGGCACCTGGAGCAGCGAGTGTCTTCAAGGAGGAGCATGCATTTGAAGGAGCTCAAAGAGAGAGAAAGAGAGAGACAGAGAGAGAGGGGGGTGAGAAGAGGGTGGAGGGTGGAGGTAGAGGAGGGCGGGGATGGAGGAGTGAGGGAGTGAGTGTGTGTGTGTGTGTGATTGTTTGTGCTAGATTTCACTGAGCACCTGCCCCGTCGCTCCTGGCAACACCCCGGGTGACACGGGCACTGCTGACACTCCTGGGACACATACCGTCTCCTCACACACACACATACACACACACTGCACAGGTAACCCGCTTTTGTCTCTGTTTGAAGCACCACTCACTCAGATTTACCGTCAGATAAGATTTTAAAATAAGATTTAAAACTTAGTTTAACCCTCATACACTGTGGGGTTATTATTCAGTTATGAAGTAACTATTGTTCATTACCCAGTTACTATCAGTGAAGTACATTTAGACAAACACTGGTATGACAATACTTCAGCTGTTCAACTGACAACAATTCAGCTGAAACTGACCTATTTCCTTCCATATAGAGATCAAAAATCTACAACAGATTAGTTTAACATCGAAGCTGCTAGCTCATCATTCAGTTATTAACATTATTGTTCAGTAACTACTAAGAGTTGTTCAGTACCTACTATGTTAAATAGTGTAGTAGTGGGGGCGAACATGTGGTCTCTTGTAGTCCATTTATTACAAATCCACTTAAAGGATTAAGAGTCAGTATGTGGCCTCACACTTCATCACACTCATGACTACATGTACCTATATAATATACAAAGGCACTAAAGAATATTATATACAAGAATACACACAAGTATATATGTGAATTATATACAAAAATAGTTCAAATAATTATAAAAATATTTGTGGAATTTTGTGTAGTACCCATATATTTTTTAAAGTTAACAAACAGAAGTCCTGACTGTAAATGTATGTATGCTTATTCTATACAATTACCTTGTTTTGTACTATTATTATTATTATTATTATTATTATTATTATTATTATTATTATTATTAGTATTATTATTATTGATATATTTGGTTGTTTATGTATTTCAACCAGAAATACAACATTGTCTTTGCCTTGTATGGTGTCTATTACACTGCCTAATGTGTTTCATCAGAGAGCACACACACACACCCACACCCACACACACACACCCACACACACACAATCACACACACACACACACTGAGCGGTGCTATCAGTGAGACAGGAAGTGGCTGCCTTCCTGTATGCACCTATTTTGTGCCAGTGGAGGGCAGAATTACATTTCTAAAACTCAAACCAGCAAAGTTGATTAAAATGCGGGGGGGAAAGGCTCTCTTGATAGTGCTGCTGATTCCACAGCACAGTTGCTCCACTTTTTTTTCCTAAAGGGTACACCGCCATAACAGGCAATAATTCCAATCAGTCAGATTAAAATATACACCAAGGGCATGTAGATGAGACCAAAGACTCTAACCATGCGAGCTTCAATCACCGTGGCATATAGGAGGCCCTTAAAACTCCCCTTTGTGTCTTTAAGCCCACCGCGTTTAAGCGGAGCGTAAAAGAAGTCACGCGAACTCCTCCCAAATAAGGTTGGATGCTTTAATTATGGATGAGAAGGAGAGACAGAGGGTTCCCCTCATGGCCACCATCTTTGGCCCGCTGCTCTGCTCACTACCCCATGATTTGTTTTTATTTAAACATTTGTCATACACTGACACATGAAGTCAGCTTCGAGATCAGTTTGAATCAAAGAGAATTGGAGCCTTCTGCGGAGGCATAAACGTCTTTAATGATCCCCAGACAGCCGAGCTGAGAGGTTGAGGCGGTTTTAAAGAGATCTGAGTGAAACGTGTGCCGCCTATCTGCTCTTTAACCTGCCGCCACTTAAAGAGGCACGCTGCATTATGCCGCCCAACATTTGCCACTTAGATCAACCAAATTAGTTGACAGGAGAGGAGGGAAGGCCCAAAATTGAAATTTCCCAACCCTTGGATTGCTTCCCGGCCACAATCCATGCAAGCTGACTCATTTGAGAGCAGTAAATGACTTTGCGTATATTCAACCAGCGCCCGTGACATCACTGTAGCATTCCTCAAACTGGTTGTTTATTGGGTAACCTGGAAACAAATAGGAGCAGAGAACTGGCTGTGTGATAATAAATAGAATATGCCAATCAAATTAGGGGTGTGTGTGTGTGTGTGTGTTTGTGTGTCATTCTGGACAGAGAACCTTTCTCCTCTAGTGAAAACTGGGTATATCAATAATATCTCATTTTATAGGTCGCTGGCCTTGTTTGCATATAATAGCTGCAGGATACAAGTTTTGAATTCCAATGAGAACAACTTTTTTATTTATTTTTCTCCAGGATTATTCAGTCAACAGTGGTGCACTCTGGAAAGCTGTGTTTATTTATATTCATGTAGGCTGGCTCGGCTCAGCTACTGTACTTACACTGTAACAAGCGCCGCAGATGTAACGGGGGGAAGAAATTGACAGATTGAAAAACACAAGCACAACAATAGTTGGGTTCTCTCATGTCAGCCCATAGAATATTAGTTCTAGTTATTTAGATGTTGCTTTCTCTATATACTGGAGTTCTGTCAAAGGTAATTTCTGAACACAGCAGTGTGTTGTACTGCTGGTAGCTTAGTGGTTAGGGCATTCGCCAATGCGACCAGAAAGTCAAGGGGTTCGATTCCCAAGACCGCTAGGCATCTCTGCGGATGCAGACATGATCACAGTGCCAACTGAATCTTATATATTTTGTTTGTTTTGTCATTTTTTGTGACTGTACTATCTATCTACTATCTATCTGTCACTGTCACAGTGAAGCCTCATGCCTATGTAACTTTACAGAAGAAACAATTTAAACTACAATTAACACGATTATAATGAGAGATTTTATATTCATTTTGGACCATTTTCTGTCCAGTCATCATAAAATTTTGACACAGAACTGTAAGAAGTTAGTCACATGATAGTGAATGTAAATTACATGTATCCTAGTCCATACAGTGCATAGCCTACAAGACAGATAGATAAATGGATAAATAAATGGATAAATAGATAGAGAGAGAGACAGATTGACAGACAGACAGATAGATAGATCTCATCAGAATCTTTTATTTCCAGTTTTCACTAGAAAAAAACACTTTACATTTTGTAAAAAAAATATTCTGAATGAATTCCCAGGTGAACATGAAAAGTTTAAAGAATTTTGAGAAGGAGATACTAGGAGATACAAGGACTTTTTCCCCAACAGTGATGAATTGTAAAAGTATGCAAATTATCTGAACTCAGTCCTATTTAACATCTGAGGTGTTTCTGACACCCCTATAGAGCCGCATTTGCAGTGTGTGTGATGCAGGTATGCAGGTTTATTGCGTGTGAGCGTGTTTTTGCGGTGTGTGAGAGAATTAAGCTCATAAAGACTTTGCACAGAGATTGAGAGTTTCTAGAAGAATTTTTGAGAAGTAAGTCCTGCAGTAAAGTCTAATGCTATAGATGCTGTAAATCAGATACATCATCTCTACTATAAATGAAGCTGGATGGCGAACATTATCCTGAGTGTTGTACTGAAATTGCTGCTGAGTAATACAGTAAAAAAGTGCAGCATTGAATTTACTTACATTTGTTTACTTGCTTTCGTCAATCATTGTGTGGAAGTAATGTATTAACTTCATGTAAAAATGATGCATATGTTTGAATCAAGTAAATTCAAGTACTTTATGTGATGCACACTTGTTCTTATTCACTATTTGACATCATTGCGTTTGCTTACACACAAAGATTTCAAAGACAGTGCAATCTGTATTGCTTTATGCTACATGTTTAAATGTGTCAGATCTTTTGGTAAATTTTCATCTTTTCTTCGCTTTTTTTTCCCCTTCATAGCATGCAGTTATGGCATCAGCAGAAGTATGTTAATCTTTCTTTGTGAATTATAACAGGTCGCTTCTTTATTTTTGCGAGCGAAGGTGTCTGGGGTGTCGGGATGATGCATGGAGCACTGGTGCAAATGTGATCCTGCTCGCAATGGAACGATGACTGATCTAGCATAGCCTCACGACGAACAACAGCAACCTCATTAGAAATGCGTTAAGCACACGACTACAAGCTTCATTCAAAGCAGAAAGGGAGGATCTGCTGTTTTAAAGACTGTCATACAAAGCAAAAGAAAAACTGGGGAGGGGAGGGGCTGCGAAAAGAAAGATGGATGAATCCAGCAAATGTAGTTAAAGCAAGATGGACTGACAGGCTGGAAGCCTCTTTCCTAAATAAAGTAAATGACTCTAATATTTTCATGTTCCTGAGGTTCTACAGAACCAAAAAACGCACAGTGAACTTAATGTAACAGCCTCACTTTTCCAATCCCTAATGGCATGGTCAGCATAGAATTCTGCTATTAGAAATTTCAATGCTACTGTAACAAAATCTTTGCTGATCGTAAATCATAATGAATGGACCAATGGAAATGGGCCAAAATCACTATATTCTGTTTTCATTAAGGTACACTATCATTTGAAACTTTCATTTTCAATCAAGTGTAATGAATGCTGTGCATATATATATATATATAGTGTAAGCAAATCTTAATATGGATAAGCTAAACGAATACAGTAACCCCTATTTATATATA
>JBBPDB010000001.1:43979042-44011566 GCA_037974465.1 Brachypetersius altus | reverse complement strand
TGAACTCCTCCAGCAGGTCTTTATGGAGCTGCTCTGTGCTCTGGGACACAGTCCTGCTGGAGTAGAGAAGGCTCTTCACCAAACTGGGTCCACAGAGTTGGAAACATGGTGTTGTCCAATGCTGAAGCATTACGATGCTTTACTGGAAGTAAGAGGCCTCACCAAACCCTGAAAAACAGGTGTGTCCCCATAGAGTGTATTCTTTACCCATCTGACATTTCATTGGCGGCACTGACATGCTTTTTCTTGCTTTAAGACATTATGCTAATCCGTTATATGTTAAAAAAGTTGCATAACAATATTTTAATCGTACAGTATCATCATGAGAAAGAGTCTTCTAGCAGCTCTTCATTCGAACTCTAGGCTTAGTAATATAAGGGAGTTTTCTTATGGACTATAATAAATGCTGTAAAAAATAAACGTAGAGATGGCAATGCGACATTTACTCGCCTTTTTTCCATTTAGAGAATACTTAGGTGGATCGTTTTGTGCACTCAGGGCTGTGTAAACAAACAGCACGATGAGGCCGGCCAGTCTGTCTAGTGAGAAAATGACCGTTTCGGAGACGAAAGCACGAAGCGGGCTGAGCAAGGCCTGTTGACGTGTGTTTTTTTTCTCAGTCTGCCCTATTGTTAGCTGCCCTTAATAGTGGTGGGAGTGCAGGAGAG
The DNA here is from genome assembly GCA_037974465.1 of Brachypetersius altus. Lineage (NCBI taxonomy): Eukaryota > Metazoa > Chordata > Actinopteri > Characiformes > Alestidae > Brachypetersius > Brachypetersius altus. The sequence continues at coordinate 44,010,898 of JBBPDB010000001.1, read as the reverse complement.
TCCTAAAGGCAGAGTAACTAGCTCTCAGTCATTCCAGCCACGACACCACACTTCGAGAGGCTAGAAATAGGGGAAGCAGAGCTAGTAGCTCAGGCAGGACTGCGTCACGCACTTCGCCAAGCCGGAACTCTGAAAGCCCCAGCTAGAGCTTCGCTCTCATTAAGCCTTCGGTGACGCAATCTGCAGGGCTAATTTATAATGCAGCGAAGGAAAAACAAAGCTCTGCCTGCTTCGGCTGCTCCTGCATGAATCTCTCTGGGGTTTCATAGGTTCTGGTCATAAAAACAATGCAACAATTTGGCAAAGCCTTCACTGTTACGATGTAAAGAAGAGTGAAAAGTGACCATTCCGTCACACGTGGACACACCACAGCACACAGTGTGAACAGCACGAAATGCTATCTCTGCATTTAACCCAAGTGAAGCAGGACCACGGCGCCCGGGGAGCAGTGTGTGGGGACGATACCTTGCTCAGGGTACCTCAGCTGTGCCTAGCGGTCTTGGGGATCGAACCCGGACTTTCTGATCTTAGGGCGAGTGCCCTAACCACTAGGCTAACACCATTCAAATAAGTGTGTGTAATTGTTTGTGTATTATACTTGTGCATGCTTGTCTACCCTCCAGCATTTTCACCTGCCCACCTGCCCCCTGCTTACCCACCTGCCCCCTGCTTACCCACCTGCCCACCAACCAATTCACATACTACCAATCTATCCCTTATCCACCTATCTGCTGGTAGCTTAGCGGTTAGGGTGTTCACCTTGCGATCCAGAAGACATGGGTTCAATTCCCAAGACTGCTAAACACCTCTGATCTCCCCGGCCGCTGTGTTTATTTTGTGCTGTGGTGTGTTCACGTTTGACAGAATGGTCACTTTCACTACTAATCCACTTACCAGCCTACTTTCCTATCTACCCACCAAGCTATTCACTACCAATCTATCTTTCCCTTTTCCACCAACATATTCATCTACCTGCCTACTTATCCTCCTATTTCCCTCCTAACCCACCTACTAGCTTTCTTACTCACCATCCCACCAATCTATTCACTAAACCCACCTGTTCACTCACTTACTCAACCATCCACCTCCCCACTCACGCACCTACTAATAATCTTTGAGCATTTCTAGTAAAATAGGTTAACATTTTTTAGTTGCACATTCACACATCCTCTAGTCTATCAGACAAAGACAAAAGTTAGACGTCTTAAAGTGATGCAGTTGACATCAAATAAAATGAAACATATGATGGACATTCTGCCTCACAAATTATAACCAGGTAGAAGAAGTACAACTGATGAAACGGTCGCTACATACTCTCTCTCTCTCTCTCTCTCTCTCTCTCTCTCTCTCGCTCTCTCGCTCTTACTCTTACTTCTTCTTCTCTCATTCCTACATTCTGTATGTCGTTTTGTAGTTTTTTCTTCTCATTCTTTCTCCTCCTCATTCAGAATGTATTGCGTCTGAAAGATGGTAAACAGTGCGGGCCCAGATGTTCACATCCTGACAGTGATGAAGGACGAGCACAGGCTACAAACACACATACACAATAGTAAACAATAGTAACAACATGTCTGTCTTCACTGTTTGAACACAAATGCAGATGCAGTGAAATACAAAATTAGTGCATATATATATAAATCCAGTTTAATGTAAATGAATGCTCAGCTCTGAAGCAAAGATGGCCCTCTTACAGAAAGAACTCAAAGAAATGTTCTGTGTTTGAAGATGTGTCTGACCAAATGGCAGCGGTTATCAATTAAGAGCAGACTGACAGCAGACTGACAGCAGACTTGCAGCCTCATGAACATCCTCCAGCTGCCACTCACCTTCGTTTTAGCTCAATGATATATGCAATATATTTTTTATACGTAGCCCCACATTTCAGTCCATAACAGAGTAATTTCTGACCATTTGTTCTGTGCCAGACTTCCATAGACTAAATAGATTCATTTTGAGTCACGTTCAATTGAGATTCTACCTGTTATTTACATATTTCGTTACATCCATTTCAAAATTCATGAGAATATATTGCTAGTCTAATAGAGCTTAATTACTTTTTTCTTTAAATATAAACATGCCCTTTTTTAAAACCCTCCCTTCAGCAGCTTTAGTACAGTCATGTGCCTCTATATGCTCTGAGGAGACCTTCAATCAGCATTTAAATACCACATTGCTAATATCACAATTATAATTCTGCTTGTTAATTTCATCTTTTATTTTTGTGCATTACTGTCTTTTTAGAAAAAAACCTTCAGGACCTGGTTGTGACATAATTTTAGGATTATCATTTGGTTATTGGCAATAAAATGCTTTGAACTTTTCACACAAAAATGTCAGTTTGTGGTTGTTTTAGACATAAAATCTGGGTTCTAATAGCTTTAAGGCACACACAAACTGCTATGATGTTATGGGTTAAATAACTTGGTGGCCTCCCAAACTAATGCAGGAACCTGGAGACTTTTGTCTTATTTGTTATAATAAACTGCACTATTAACAGGCAATGGTAAATATTATCAGGCAAATATCCACTGAAATAAAGAATTAGCAGTGTATCAAATAAAATATAGAATAAACTGACAGAAGGGGCAAATCTGAGACTGATGTTTTTATAATACACATAAAATGTGTTAATTAGGATAAACCATTTTATCTCATGCTGTGTCACTAAATACTAATAAAACATTATGTACATTAAATATGCTAGTAGCAGAGTATACTGTAACACACTTGCATGCTGCATATTTCATTTATATATATATAAATGATTTATACAAGAAAAGGAGAAGGGTGAAGGAGTGAGCACTGAACAAATTTTCTCATCTTTACGTTCCCAGGCTATGAATCTAAAGTCTGCATAAATAGTAATGAACTGCAGAAACATATACAGTAGCCCCAAATGGAGGGAGCAATTAAGTGTTAGCTCAGACTGAGCTGAAATGAAGCTATTCAGAGATGCTGGAGAGGTAATTGTGAGAAACTCTTGATTGTTTTGTCAGAGGACGCTTTCGCTTTAACTTTCTAAGCACCCCGCCATCCAGTGAGACTGTTTTAATGGAAATAGGCGAGCCTGGAAAGAAAAAAAAAACCTCTAAGTTTTTTCCCCCCTCATTTATTTAGTTCTCTAAATGCATTCTTAATCATATAAAAATTAAGGAAATAAGAATAATTAAAAAATGGAAAATTTTAGCACTTTCGGGAGAGGCTAGTTCCTCGCGTCATTCTGCTTCAAAGAAAAAAGATAAATGATGATGCCATTAAAAGTGAACTAATTAAGGAAGGCTTCTTTTAAGAACTCATTAACTGCAACCTCATTTACATAATGATGCATATTAATTAAGTTTTAATGAATCTGAATTTCCACCAAGCCGCTTTTCTTTGGCTGTGGAACAAATTGAACAAATTATTTAAAAGTGTTCTTGAATCTACTTTTCACACCAAAGGGGAGAGAATGCAGTCATTTGTAGAAAATCATATTTTTTTTCCAGGCAGGCCCATCTGTTAATTATTTTTTTAAATGTAATCATTTACCCTTTGTTTTCAAAACCTGGGAGATTCGCTCGGTTTCTAACCAAATCATGAGGTCTGAGATCAAGGGGGAACGTTGCAGAGAAAGAACTATGGAAGGAAAAATCAATCAGTCAATCAATCAACCGATAATATCTATCATTCAATGGACTAATAAGTCAGTCGTTATCTCAGACAGATGAATACACCTGTGTAAGATCATGTATCTTAAACAGATGTCTTTCAGTTTCTGGACGTCCTGTCATGTGGACTCCAAATGTTGCAGTACTAATGAGCCCTATCTGACCAGAATATTTATCATGTGTAGCTTTTTCCATCACTTCTGCTTTGATGTGTGATGAGTTAGACTTCTGACACTCATTCAAAGACTGGATTTAAACCAGGATTCCTCCAGCTGCCTCTGCTTCAGGAGTGCCTTGCATTTCTGCTCTATTGTATACGCATACTGCACCCTCTACAAACATTGCAGGGCTAAAATTGGGAATAAGTTGAGCCCTGGGGACTGACACTGCACAATGTTGGGTGTTTTAGTCCTTTGTGGGTGGGGTGGTGGGTGTCAGTGGGTGTCGGTGGGCGCAGGGGGGCAGAGATACAAAAAAAGAAGAGAGAGAAGAGAAGGAAAGTCACAGGAGGATGCTTAACGCCGGGACTCACTTGAGCCAAATGGAGCGACGGCACCTCTCTCCTGTCTGGTGCTGAACGTGTCTCTGAGGTTAAAGCTGACAGCTCCTCTCCCGTCTGCCTGCAGCTCGCGGCGGCCCAGGCGCTGCTTCACGGGGCTTTTGCTGCTTTAAAGCAAGCAAGCACCTTTGTGTGGTGCTCTGTGGATGCTGGGGGTTCTTTTGACAGCGAGCGGCTTCCTCGGGGGAGGTCAGGAGTCAGGGATTCAGATGAGACAAGCTGGCGATGCAGTGTAACTGAAAATGGAAAGCAGATGTTAGTTAATTAGGGGAAATGTGACTGACAAGACTTGAGCGGTGAGCTACACGAGCTAGCCGCCGCCGAGCAGCTGTTGTTGCCGACTTCATTGTCAGTCTCGTACACAAGTCACAACATCCCCACGGTGAGCCCGGGCCGCAAACGCCGACAATTATCAAAATAGAATTAAGCTTGATTTAATTGCATCAGTTTTTTTCCCTCCATAGACGTTTTGTCCATCTTCACCCACCCAATATTTTTCTCCTCTCCACGATCATCCAGTTCACTTTCTGCACAGATTCACCTCCACACACACACACACACACACACACACACAAAAAACACAACAAGGAGTATTACCTATCTATAAGCATCTATTTGTGGTAATAACATGTTTACAACATACATAACCACTATCTACATATAAATATGTATAGTCATGTGTATCTAATAATAAGAATACATTTCTAAGCTTAACTGTAAGCCTAATCTTAACCTCAGAAATGCTGAGACACATGCACAGACACATACATACACACACACATGCCCTTATTGTTTATAGACTGTGGCAAGAACTAAGGAAAGTATTCTATCTATAAAAATTTGGTAAATTTATTGCACGTTATTGAAAGTTTAAAAAAATCTAAGTGATAAAATCATCCAAATATGTTCACACTGATTTCATTTTGACAACTTCAAAGAGTAGTTGCACACACACTTTCGACACTGTCACTCTACTGTAACAGATATTCTGATTCAGTGCGAGGCATAAGTGATTTATTACACACTTCATGAACATGAGCTAAATTTAATAGATTAATTACACAACTGGGTAAGGTAGATATTTTTATTATATCATATTTTTTAACTAAAATATTCTCTATTTATTTATTTATTTATTTACACATTATGTATGTGTTTTTGTTCATTCTATTTATTCTAATGTTGTAATACAGGCATCTCATATTATTTTCTTTTAGGTCTTTTACATAGTCCTATATATGATATCTGGTCCTGCTACACATATTTGTATAAAGGGTAGCATAAGGCCTCTATTTCTTCTGTCTGTTCCTTCACAGCCTGTGAAGTCTCTCATTAATGAAGCATTTCATGTAATTGTATTCTGTTTTTTTTCTGTTTTTTTGTGTTTGTTGAAGGCCTGTATCATGAGGCCTGTATACCGAAAGCAGAGCTTCTGTCAACATCAGTCCAAAGTTCTTCAGATCTTCAGTCTGTGATGAGTCTGTGGTCAGCAATAGGAGGCTGTGAAATTGATGAATTGCTAGACATTAGCCTCATTCAAACAACAGATGTTAATTCACTTCAGATGAGAATTATCAGATCATTTGTGTCAGGAAACACAATATGAATGACGCAGATTATCTCCAATTCGCCTCTTCCCCTGATACACCCCATGTCCTTTGTCTCCTCAGGTAGAGGGTTTTGGGGCATGGGGTGTTTTTTTTTTCTTCTCCTTCCATTAAGAATTTCCATACAGCTCATTAGAACTCAGCCACAGCTTCCTTTGGGCTCTGCCATGGAGAGTGATGATGCCGCCTGGCAATGAGGAAATATTATTTACCCCGCCTTAGTTTTTCTCTGTTTCACCATTATATCATCAAAACATTGACACGTGACCCTAAAACAGAAGGCAACCCATTTTAAATAATACAGATTAATTCCTGTCAGAAACTTTCAGATGAACCATATTTTATATGACTAAAACAGAAGCCCTGCCAAACAAGTCTGTTTTGGCAAGTAAGATCAACTTAAACCTAGGCAATGTATCTAATAATTTGTTAATAATGAATATAGCATTTCGATTATTTTATTCGGATAAATCCAACAGATATTTTTAAAGCATTATTTCTTAAAACAAAATGATATGCCAGTGAATTAACTGCTTGCAACAAGTACAAGATTAGAGCTTTTGAGTATTAGATATAATGACTAGATTTAAGATGATAATGTTTTTGTAGTGGAGAAAGTATTAGTAGTTCTAATTCTTTTTAACATAAATTGGATCTTGCTATCATACGAATATTTTTTATATATGTTGAGCAAAAAATCATGCATTTTCATCTTATTAAATAAATAAATAAATGCATAAATGCAAACAGCATAGATACTGTCATTGTTAAACCTTAACCTTAGTTAAAAAGTTAAACCTTGTAGTTCCAAAATGGTAACTTTACGGGCGATGGATAATAATTCTTACATTTATGTAATAGTGATGTTTTAACATACTGTAAAAGACAGCTATTTTTAAAGTCTATAAATAAAAAGGAGTTTTATTCTTCCATAAGGTGAATCTCAGAACAGGTCTTTTTTTAAGCTCTAAAACGCTTGCCTGTATTGTACTTACAACTTATACACACAAAGATAATGAGAAAGACCCTTTATTCTATAAAATACCTATAACGGTGACATGGCCGATGCACTACTGTTTCTATGGTTTTAACTTTATTACTTTTTTTATCACACTACAAATAGTACAATGAGACCCAGCAAACAAATAACAAAGAGTGTTTCGAAACGGTGCTGCTAATCACCTCCTTCTTTTCGACTTCCTCTGTAGCATGTGTGATGATGGTTTGATCAAGGCTTTATCACTGCACATTATCAAAGTTTCCTCTTTCTTATTTTTTTTCCTTTTTCTACTCCTCTTCGCCTCCAGAGAAAAAGCACGTGGTCTGAATGCAAAAGGAAAACAGTGTGTAAGAACCTCCTCCTTCTTCAGCATGGTCCCAGGGGTGGAAGAAAAAGGTATCAAAACAAAGCAAATCAAAAATTCTCTGAATGGATAATAACCTGGATTACAAAGAATACAGAGCCTGCCTGGCTGGTAATTGGGTCAAGAGGACTTTCTTTGAAAAGCATGCAAAATAACAAGAGGAAGAAATATTTCCTTTTTTTTTTACATGTGAAATAGTGAACATGTGAAATATCATCCTCAAATGTGTAACATTGTGTATTTATTATAAAATAAGTCTTTATATTTGTTCAGTTATAACACTTCAGTAACTCTACAGTAAAACTAAAAGTACTGAAAAAGGTTCTTTGGAGTGCTGCCATTCAAGAACCTGTTTTATCATTAGAACATTTAATAGCAACTCAGTTGAGGTTCTTTAGGGAACCAAATTCTAGTGGTTCTTCTATGACATCACTCCAAATGAATATGTCGGGCAGCTTTTAAAACTAAAATTCTTCAATAATTACTCCATACCTCCAAAAGTATCATGAAGAATGATTTATTCTAAATAGTGAATTCATACTTTAAGGTGTACCCATTGCTAACACCATTGCTGGAATTGTATTCTATGTTGTGATTAAACTCCTTTTAATTCATTTGGCATGAGTTCAGAAGAAACAACAGAAAATGGGGTGTATCCACAAACTTGTGGCCAAATATTTTGTAGGTTGTGCTGTTATTAAAGAAAGGAATTGAAATGTGGACACATAGAGTTTAAGGGTTAATGTAGCAGTCCCTAGCAGCAATGCATAAAGTTTGGAAAAGGCCCAGAGACGTTCAAGGTCTTCAACCATTTCTCTGGCCCATGAACGGACATCATGATCCTGTCCTAGTTACTCCAGCATGCATCTCCAGCCATGGACCATGTGTCATTTTGAGTCCAACAGGACAGTGAATATCATCTAGCTGTGGCTAGACTGCAGGCCTTAATGTCCACTGCAGACACAGCTGGACCCCTGGGCTATCCGAGTTGTCATGGCAGGCCTGAATCGCTGGCCCTTTCTAACAGGGAGTAATTGTGCCTGACAATCGCTGTGCACTGTAGTATTGCTTGTGACAGAACTTTTTTTTCCCCCTCTTTCTGACGCCTACATGCCTGGCTAGCAATAAATGCAGAATATGCTCTGAAATCTCAAGCCTAATTAATAAGTGCCAAGAGTGATTGTGAAAGTGCCTACGCTGGATGCTAATGGTTTCATTCAGTGCTGCGTGTGCATGTGTGTGTAACCAAGCTGGAAGCTGTGGGACCTAATGCCTTGATTTCATTCCACTTGACCACTCGAGTGGGATGCTGATGACCCTAATTGTGATAATTTAGCCGCTGCCTGTGACATTCTGGCCTGAATTGAGTGTATCCTCTCGTGCAGCACAAGTCTATGATGAAATCTATGACAGTTAATGGGAGTAATTGAATAAAATCCCTCCAGGTAATCTTAAATTAGTCTTATCTGTGGTTTTATCATGAGTTTAATGCATGCATGTTTTGACCTCAGCTTGTTTCTCGCATGGAAAAAGAAAAAGCAACTCTGTCTTCTTCTCCCGTTTATAAGGAGCATACCTTACACCAGTTTCAAATTGAATGAGAATATGAAATATAAGCCTGGTGTAAAAGCATCATTATTGAACGTAATTGAAACAGGGCTGTCAAAGTTAACACTATAACACTATACTTTTCAAAGTGATACCGTCTGGCAACTTTACTAGACAAAGTTTGCAGAAGACCTATACATAAATCAATGAGCAGCAAACTAACAAAAGCAACAACAAAATTTAGATTTCTCCTGAGAGCCACCACGATAAGAATCCATGACCTGTATGATTGAGAGCAAGCGTGAGAGTAAGAGACTAAAATCACAGAGGAGTTACCACAATCATTGCCACATATATGCCGATGGTTTTCACTCACTTTATGCTAATTGTTTGGAACATGCAATCACTGCTAGATGTCAGCGATGAAAATGGGAAACTGCAGTCACACAATGGAAACCACGTAATTTTCATGTTCAGTTCATGTGAACCTTTTTTATTAAATTATTTAAAGTATTTAACAAACTCAGAATTATGTATTTTACATTTGTTTAACACATTTTAATGCTATATTAATATCTCTCAGAGCAGAAAGAATATACTGAAACTCAAAAACTCACTGAAGCTTCCAGCAGTCAAAAAGTTTACCTTTAAATTGTCTCCTTTTGATTTATGTCCTTATAAACATTAGAAGAAGGGTCATACACCTGACTTTTGTCCACTTCAAGGATTCTGCTAATCTTTTTAGGTCGTTTAAACCATATTTTTATGAAAACCCTGCGGTTTAACTGCAGCATTTAAGAGGGAACGGAATGCAATGTGATGCATCAAAAATAGAAACAGGGCATCCATTAAAGACGGGATGGGAGTGTCTTCATTTTGTCATTGTCGCTCGTCTGTTAGGACGAGATATACTTCATTGTAATCCTTTTAAGCAGGCTTATTAATAGCAGTACACTTTGTTGTTGCTGTTCCTTTTTTTCAAATAGTTGTTTGTAGTTGCTAGGTTACAGGGAAGTACGGCGGAGTGAAGCTACTTAAAGAGATTTGGTCAGAGTGCAATTATTGGAAAATACTGGTACTCACTGAATGTCTCTCAGCCAATCAAACTGTGATGTCAGGACTGTGGTACAACTGTCTGACTTCTAATAGCCTTCAATTAAGTGAAACTATAGGCCTGTTAATTGTTATATTAATATGCAGATTCTTCTAATTGATTTAATGTCACAAATTATTGTAACCATGCACAAATCTAGTCACTGCCCCTAAACTTAAGCAAAAGCATGCATCTTTCCAGTGTCTAGTGGATTCTAGTCACTTGTAATGAATTTGAGGCTTAAGTTTCTCAATTTTCCTTTTTTCTTTTTTTCTATTTCTCTCTCCCTTTTTTTTAGTTTGTGTTACTTTTCTTGCTGCTACTGCACTCATCACAATGCACCCATGGCAATGGCTAAATACAACCAAACAAAGACACAAACAAACACATTCACAGCACCTCTTCTCAATTTTCCAAATGACTTGTCCATTTTAAGAGAATACTTTTTTTCTGCATTGCTTCTTTTTTTTCTCTCTCTCTCGCCTCAACAAGGCAATCACCTTTCTCATATACATCTGTACAAATTGATTTCCTCTTTACAAGAGAAGATAAAGACCATGGCAACAGAAATACCTGTAAGTGAGGGATAATTATGGAGCGAGACACCCCCCGCTGAGCCCATTCACCGAGTCCCAACAACATGCCTTTAAAACCTCAATAGCGCACGACAGCCTCTCACGAATAAGCCTGAGATTTGATTAAAATTATAGTTCTTTTGCTCTTACTTCATCTATTAAGATACGCATCTTGTTCAGGACATTTTTATATACATATAAAGAGGGCTGGTACAATGTAACATTTTCCTCCTGCTGCTCGGCATAAAAGGATCCCTGAGGGACCCCACTTCACTTTCACCTGTATAAAGCATCTGGCATCAGAATGGCAAATGCCTCTATGCCACAGCATTCAGCAGCTTTCCCTGCCTTTGACAAAGACATTCGAAAGAAAATGTCAGACCATTGTTTGCATTTTAGTGTGTTGCGTGTCAACTATAATTCCAGTTCCTGACAGTCCTACTAGGACAATCCTGCTAGGTCTGAGAATGGGAAATGTGGTGTGAAAGTGTGTGCAGTCTTGTGTTTTTCCTGTCAGTGTATTGTTCTACAGTGTGGTCAGCAAGTACTAGACAATCAGTACTTTTAGCAGCTTACACATCACTGCTGCACAGGAAAATAAAAACTTGGGTGTGAGTGCTAATGCTATAACTGACCAAAGGTGTGGACTTGAGTCAGACAAACCTGGGGCAACACAAAATCAAAAAAGATTTGAATCAGACTTCAATGTTAACTACACAGAATTTGGCTCCTCTTCTGTAAACTGTTGGTTTTCTGAATTTAGATTAGGTTTATGTTATTAAATTAGCTTAAAAACATGCTGTATATTTGCTATAATGATATATCGGGTTAAACATGAATGAACTGATGCTTGGTTTGTATTATATGCAAGGATGGGCCAAAAGTTATTGTATCAACTAGCAGACAGAGAAATTCTGTAGTGGTGATTGAAGGTTATTTGGAGACACAAAAAGCTCAAAACATGTTCCCAAAAACCTTTAATCAATAACTGGGTGTTATTCAGCTATATATGTTCTGAGTTTTTTTTTAATTTCATGCAGAGTTGCAGTAATGTTACTATTTGTTTATATTATTGAACCTGTTTCAGGTGTACATTAGTAGTTTGAAGTACAATAGTGGTTTTGGAAGGGTATTACAATAATAATAATGCTAATAATACTAATAATACATTCAAATGGGCTATATTACTATTATGCATGCTGACATATTTATGATGCAAAGTTAGAACTTGGAACTTCACTTAAGACTTGTCTGACTTTCGAGACTTACTTGTTACTTCCAACTCGGTGACATTTTCCCAGGCCTGCAACTGTCCCCATAGACAGGTTTAGCTGTAAAATACTTGTACTAGTTGTAATAGTCATCAGAAAGTCTAATTAATGTTGTTTGATTAAAGCTCTGGCGTTACAATTTTTATGCATCACAATACATATGATTCATGCATGATTCAGTCTATTATATAATGTGGCAGATTTATTTCTGTGCAAAAGTGCTTTTAAATTGGACATTTTATTTCCATGGCACTCACAGAAAATGTAGATGAATCTAAATGAACAATTTGAATTTGTATGGAGAATGTGGAGAACTCTCATTGTTTACTTTTGGGATCTTATTTATATCTCTGCCTGGAAGCTAAGCCTGCTGTGTGGGGGCTGCACTTTACCTTGGCTTTCTTCCTGAAAGTTGCTTATAATCCTCAAAACAATGCAGCACTATTAGGTTAAATAAATAAATGTGTGAATAATATTACTGATATACAAAACTCAGTCATCTAAAACATTTGTGGTGGAAAAAAAAGTTCCATGTTGTGTTCCATGTTTTTTTTTTTAGAGTTACTCTCAAGAAACACCAGCTTGGTAGCTGTCAACATGTGCAGGCGATATTGCGATGGGAATGCAAGGAGGTGACCACAATTACATTCTGCTTGAATTTAATTGCATAAAACATCCTTGTGACATTTTATCCTGCATTAGTTTGTGCCCTGCACTCCTCCTTTTTGCCATGAATACAAATGTTTATGCATGTTAAATATGAAATGTACCATTATGTAAAAATAATTACAAGAAGTAAGTTAAACCACACTTTTATTTCTACTGCTCTTCATTATGTAAACACAGTCTCTGCTTTAGTAGCAGTTACTGTCTCAATTTTCAGTAGATGAAATGAAACCCTTACCCAATACATCATTTTTTTAAATAATAGTAATAATATTTTAGATTGTTTGTGGCAGCTTTCCAAATTTTTGCCATTTTCTCTACACATAAAGGTACCTGGGATGTAGGACCGAAGAGGATACACATAGTCTCTGCACTGGTTGGCTGAAGGAATGTCATAATTTATCATTTTGTCAAAAAAAAAAAAATCAAAAAGTCTTTAATGGGAAATACATTCTGTCTGATAGGTCAAGATTATGGACCTATTATCACTGATAATGCAAATGAAACTATTATAATGCTAAAGTAAAACAAACAAACAAAGTGATGATTGACCCAAAAATGTGTTTACATTTGTAGAGTAACTGTATGTAACAGTATAAATCCAGAATGCAAACTGGTTTCAGTGCATTTTTAAGAATGCTTTCCTCATTCCTCAGGCTTTATTGTGACAGTGAGAGTGTGTTTTGCTTGGCCTTTCACCAGTGAAAGAGGGGATTCTGACACAGTTCATAGTCAGTTTATTAGACCGTTGTGCTTTCTTTGTGTGATTACCAGAGTTGAGTGAGGTTTATTATGGCAAATGGTAATGTAAGAAGATAGGAATCAGGAAAGCTGTGATATGTGACCGGATTAGATATTATTCATGAACTCATCAAATGCGCCTTAAATGCTCTAGGACACAATAATATACTCTTTAAAGCCAAAACAGTGGTACTCACACTCTCACACCTGTACAATTTTATGCAATTTTAGAATAAGGTGTCATATGTACACAAGTCCCATATGTCATAAATCAGGACCTCAAATGTTCCTACAGTCAGGGCATTGTTTCACCACTAATAAAATGTGTTGTTTATAGCAGACTGCACTTACAGGGAAAGTGTTTGGAGCTTATTGGAGAAAAAAAATTATAAAAACAACCTAGGGGACTTTAGCTGTACCAAAGCACATCTACGCTTTAAATATCTCCGATTGGATCCCTCGCACATTCCTCCGAGCTTTCACTCCATTCCTTTTGTATTGAAATTTGGAAGGAAAAGATAGAAACAAAACAAAATCTGAATTCTGTTTTTCATCGGGGGCGGTGGGCTGGAACTAAGATAATGTGAGTGGAAGTGTGTCTAATGATGCGCAGATCCAGAGCCGTGCTGTCCCATGAGCCCTGCTTTGAGTGACTTGTCTGATGCTTTCGGCTTTTAATGGGACATAAAAATGAAGTCACACAATGGATATAAGAGAGAAAAGAGAGGAAGACGTGGAAACATCCGCTGCACTTGCTCACTTTGGCCCAGCTTTCTTCCTTCCTTTAATTACCACATCCAACATTCTTGATTTTCAATAAGAAATGCTACAGCTTACAATTATTTTCAGCAACTTTTGGATTTGTTTGGCGGCTGTACCTGTGCGTTTGATCCTAAACTTTAAAAGCCAGGTCTTAGTTTAGACTGTATGTGTGTCATTTCATTTTACAGTGGTTGGTGGAATGTATGTAAAACTGAGTCTTTTTTAAAAGTTTTTAACAAGTGGAAGATTATTATATTCACTTGTATAAGAACTGCGTAACTCTCTGAAACATGCTGTGTCCAACGGCATCAAGGTGGCTATGATTATTCACCATTTCATGCATGTTGTATCTAAAAGATCACAAAGGAAAGCAGACTGCAATCCTGGCCTATATAAACCAGTTTTCATTGCTTTTTTGAAAAAGTTTGATGTAGCATGTAATCATTTTTTAACATTCATCCATTTTCCCAGTGCATACAGAGAATCTAAATTCACTTGTCTACATAATGTAACAAAAACAAGTGCATTTACCTTAACCGTTTGGTTTAGCCTACAATATGCTTATAAGGAGTGATACACAGAATGTGGTGTCATGCAGAGGATCCAATCAGTTGTACGAGATAAAGAATAGGTTGAAAAATGGTCATATATGAATGAATTAGCATTATTTTTGGTATACAAACCCACACAAATATAAGTGGATCTACAGTGAAAGACATGAAATACAAGAAGAATGCTAAAAATGGGCCTTTTAAATTATCGACAGCCAAAGCAGGCTGAAAAGAACTTTCTGTGTTGCTTCCGCTTCTCCATGTTTCCTAAATTCCTTTACACACTTCAGAGTAGAGCAATAACAGCCATGGCGAGAAACACATGCCCATAATGCAGCGTGCCGGCTGCATCTAGCCTCAAACATATAGACAGATTTTTTCCCCACCACTACCTGTCACTCTCCAACACTTTTTCTATTGAGCATATGTTAGACTAGCAGATTGCCTGGCTGTTCTCTTGTGGAATAATCAGTGCCAAGGCGAATGCATCTGCTTCACGATAAACGTTTTCAACCTCAGCGAGCGGCTCAGAAGTTGTCCAACACATCCACCTTGAAATCCACGCTGATACACCAAAAGTGCCCATATGATACGGCCGCAAGTCACCACAGCATCTGAAAGACTGAGTTATGATAAAAAGAAAACAAAAAGTTGAACCAAAAAAAAGAAACATTATTTATTTCAAAAGACAGATTAATCACCTTTAAAGCCATTAAAAAAGTTTGCATTTCTTTCTTGCATTGCTGTATATGTTCTGTGTTCTGGATGTTTCATTCTTAGGGACAATATTACCAAAAATAACAGCCAAACCTCATCATAAGTCAAAATAAGAAGCATAAGTGAGTCTACATGTAATACAACCAGGCCATTTAGAGCCCAGGTGCCCAGTCAGGTATTTATTATAACCCACCTGATTTCACTAATGAGATCGGCTCCTTAACAAGGACGAGAGCCTAATTACTGAAATCTGGTGTTGTGGTGCATGATCGGAACAAATACCTGCAGACACACTGACCCTTTATTCGGCTGAATCATTTGAGTGCCCGCGCCTTCCCATGTGTTATTTATTTATCTCGCTGGGCTTGCTTCTCTGCCTCTTAGGGTGCTATGACCTGGCCTGTTTTGTTCAGCACACTAAAATTATAGCTTCACATGTTGACCTGCCTTGCAATACAAAACTGACCTGAATTCCTTATTTCTTGACAAATGAAAGTGTTTTTCTTATATTGTTACTGTAAAACAAGCTCACATTACTAACCAAGGCTGATAGATAGATGTTTTCCATACAATGCAGTTTTTGGCTCCTGTGGGACGTGGGTGGTGGTGGTGGGGGGACTGGTAATTCAGATGAGAAAAGCCCAACAGAAATGTCACAGTTAAGTTATTGAGAAGCTCAGCAGTTTCAGCGAACGTGAGGCATCTTTCAAAGGGGGGGCAGAAAGTGATGGCGTCACAAACATATGAAACATATGCTTTTATTTTGCATTTTCTGGGCTCAGATTGCATTCTTGGTGACTGTTTGCCCCCCACCCCCCCATATCTCATTTCTGGAGCGCAGGCAGGCCGGCGGTAGTGAGGCGTTTTGACAGTGGCCATGTGCAGTGGCAGGGAAACGGCTCTTTGTCTCTTTTGCCCCGCTCCCTGTCACCGGAGGTCACGCAGGCTTACCCCCGGAATAAAGCCCTGGCCATTGTTATAATTTGCATTGATGCATAGAGAGGGAGATAACAGGGACTGCTAACAGAGGTTACACCAAGCAAGGGTGTCTTTGCATGGCAATGTGTGCACCGGACGGATGCCGTATTTTCTTCAACCCCCCCTTTAAACCTCCCCCCTACTGAGACTTGAAGGCCTTTCCAAGGTTACAGACAAGGACAGTGGAGCCAATTAGTATGCAGATCATGGCCCGATGTATTTTAAGGGTATTGCTCTGATGCAATCACATTAGTTAGGCCAGTAAAAGACCCTGGGCCTGACCTCAATCACCGGAGGTACAACAGAAGGCGAGGAGAGAATAGAGGAGTGGCCGCTGTATTTCAGCATGAACCCCAAACAATGTATAAAAAGCTATGGCATGTGACCTCAGACTTGAGTTTTAAGTTAAACCAGTATATGATTTCTGTGTACAAACAGTGTAATACACATGTACACTATATATGACAACACTGCTCTGTTTCTCCTGTCTTTTGAAGGTGCCTTATAGTTTATTCTCTGATCACACAGGTTAATAAACGGAGGTGATTATCGGCAGTATTACGGATCGCACTAGGGTCAGTTTCAGATTGGAGTTGAAGTTAAGATTAAGATTATCAGATTGTTAAATTGAGGGTTAGAGATAGAGTGAACTGGAAAGGGGCTTACACAAATCTTCTGCAAAATCAGTAACATCTGAACAAACTATTTCTGAGCGGTTTGATCCAAAAACCTCCATTCAAGAGCATCAGAATTGTTTCCAGTGGTTGTGATAGGAATCAGACATCTAAAGCACTAAATGCCTCCCAAAGTATAACACATAAGGTTATTAGATGAAATGGTTACAGATTCAGCCTGCTGTGTGACATTCGTAGTAGTTTTGAACAAGCAAGTGCATCATTCATGGTTTAGAGGCACATGCAAAACTTTGTAAGGGAAAACAATGAGAAAACTTCTCCTTTTCTGTTTAATCATTATAAACTCATTAGAATCATCCAGGTTTATTAGATGTTGTTTGTATACGCCAGGACACCTGGTTCCTATCACCACCAAGTTTTTATCCAGAGCACCATTTTACATCACATCACTCTGAATGACTGTTTTTATGTTGAATTCTGAAGACATTTTGTAAATTTGATAGAATTCTTTAACGGGAATGTGAGTATGTAAATCTGAAAATAAATATTCTTTGTCTGTTAAATACAAACAGAAACATTTCCAAAATTAGAGAAACAAAGAGAAGAAACCTTTTATTTTACGTTCGTCTGCATTATCTGTTCTGTTTGGGGTTTTAGTGTGTGTGTTTGTGTGTGTGTGTGTGTGTGTGTGTGTGTGTGTGTGTGTGTGTGTGTGTGTGGTGGGCTGCCCAGTCTAAGCTGAAGTTAGTCTGCTGTGGCCTTAGAGGCTAGAATGCAATTTAGCCCCCCCGCCCCTCTTATTTTTTATTTTTTTGTTAAATCTGTGTCCGGGTTGTAAATTTCCTCCAATTCTCCCTGTTTCGCTCCTTCTATCTTTCTCCCCTTGTCGGAATTAATGAGATCGGGTTTGATCAGGGCAGCCGAGTGTTCCGAGAGAAATCTCACAGCCGCCTTGTGTCCTGTAATAGAATTTGCATCTAATGCATACATAAATCAAACATCTTTCTGGACATTTTCATATGCATAATGTCATTTCATCCTGTGTCTTTCCAAGTGAGGTGCTGTGTGGAGGGGAGGAGGGTGTATGTAGGTGGCTGAGGGGATTGTAGTTGGGTAGAGAGGTGATATTTTTTTCATTATTTCTTTTCTTCTCTCTTTTCACTCTTGCTTTTTTGTCCCTTTTTGAGCATCTTTAAAGATTTTTATGTATTTTGCTGACAGTGCAACCGTACAGAGACACAGAGAGATCTTCAGGGTTTACTTCTCAGATTCTCTCATTATGCTGGAGAGCTGTGTGTGTGAGTATAAGTATCTATGTGTGTCTCAATGTGTATAGCCTTCTGTATGTGTGAGTGTGCATTAATGCTCGTATGCACATTTAAGTGTATATTTATAAGGGTATGCATTTGGATGTGTAAGAGTACATATGTGTGCGTGTGCATGAACGTGTGAGTGAGTGTGTCCCTAAGTATAAGTATGTATGTGTGTATGCAAAAGCATTTATTCGTCTGAAAATGCACATGTGTAATCAAGTATACATGCATGCATGTGTGTGCATGTTTGAGTGTGTGTATACGTTTACATGTCTCCATATGTGCAAGCATGTGTGTGTGTGTGTGTGTGTGTGTGTGTGTGTGTGTGGCATTGTTAATGTAGAGGGTGGGGGTGTTTTATTTCTTTTTGCTGCTCTACCTCGGTAGTGGTGGAGCTTTGTTATGTAAATGCTTATAAGAGTAGCAGACTCAAAGTGCTTCTTCACAGACTGATTCTACATAAAAAAAGGAAAAAGTGACAAGGTGTCTTCCTTGATGCTCTCTTGCTAACAAGGCTTCATATATTCAAATAATTATTGTGAGACTTTATGCATACCTCATATATTTTTTATTATGCACTTATTTTCTGAAGACAAGGACAGGAAAAACAGGTCAATCTAAACCTGCAGAACGGAATATAGTCACTTTTGGAGCAAAACATCATATCTCCACAAAAAAAGAAACTTTACAGGAGAAGGAAAAATACTCAGCTTTAAATATAAGCAAATGCATTTTCTTTGAAGTCATTTTAGACATTGGTTTGAAATTCTAAAACAATGTAAAAGGGGAGCAAACATTTTCAACTTGTGTGTGTGTGTCTATATGTATATATATATATATTGCATCTATACTTTTTTGTATTAGTTGGCAGTGACAACATGTAGGTTTTCTGTTAATGAGGATGCCGACATTTTACAGTAATCCTGAGGCATCATTAGCTAGTAGATGTCCAGCTCTTACTCTTTTAAATCTTTATTTTCAAGCTGCATTTGCATTTTGACGTTACGATTTCAGAAACATTTGCAGATTTATGGAGATTAGTTCACTCTGTATTATATTTACTCTCTCGTGAAGAAGACTGGTCATAACTCACCCGGAGATGGATCTGTTTTCCCACCCGAAGTAATTAAATATCACATTTTCACTCTGAAAAGTTAAATAAATCTTTTTTTATTTTTAATGTGTGCTGGGTCTTTGGAGATGGTGTGTGTGTGGTGGTGTGATGCAATAAACTCAGTGCAATGCGGAGATGGCTCTGTACCAGAAAAAGAGAAAGGGGAAAAAATAAAGCCCAAACTGGCACTGGGCCATTCCAAGGGAAACTTGGATTTCAAAGAAGGACCTTTTCTCTCGTCTGTACGCTGTTAAACAGTCCCGAAACATATTCTGCAGTTTGCCTGTTTTGAAATCTGCTCTACTTCACCATAGGGTCTCTGAAGGTCTTTTATGTCCCACTTTTAAATGCTCATTACAATCTACATTAATGTCTTCAAATATTAATTGGACCCATGAAGCCATACAAATCTGTACTCCTGAATGTTGTACTGACAGCTTGTCAGCCGCTTAAGCAGGGGATGGCCTGACATCTCGGCCATGAAAAGTTTTTCGTGCTAAAACAATGCCATTAACGCCAGTCAAGCTGACACTCATGAGCCTCATTAAATGATGTGTAATGTCCAACATGCTTCCACGACGGCTCTGCCCATTAATGCAAAGCACTTCTGACCCGCCGAGCTTCTTAGTACAGTAATGCAATGTGATTATGAGTCCAGTCTTATAAATAATAAAAAAGGCTAGCAGCATCATTTATGTATTTACATGGTGATAATGTGTTGCTCCTTGTTTTGATATTAATTAAAAAGTAATGTGTTTTCGTGTTTTCTCTTCATTTGAGCGGCAGCCACATAAATCAGAAGCTGGTAAACAGTCTCCTCTGCGCACAAGAACCAGTTTGGGACTTAAATGACCTCTAATTCAAACATAACCAAATGGGAGAAACTTTTACGCCTGTTGTATGAAAGACATCAGCCTTTCACAGCATTTCCAGCAATAGGATAGCATTTTGCAAAGGCTTTTTGAAACTATTCACACTTCTCAGTTTGATGGAGGGCTGTGATTCATTGGAATTCTTCACATTTTTGAGAGGATTTCATTTAACACAGTGAGATCTTAAATGGAATTTATGAAATTGCAACAAAAAAGGCCTCTTTGTTGGTTTTCTTGCTTAACGCCTTCACTGAGGTCAGTAGAGACACTGATCCAGGTCCAGCAGTAGGATTTATTAGACAAAGGGGCAGTAGATTTTTCAGAGGAAGTAGAACTATCTTCAGATGGTAAATGGCTGGAGTTAGAGATGACGTTCAAGCATCAGGCTAGCCTGCTTAGCATTGTTTTACTAGTGCTCCACTTGGAACTAGACTCAACTGATATGGTATCGAACCTGAAATTATTTCATTAAACACCAGTGAATACTACTAGTGTTTTTGGCATAATACTTGCATGTCATTGATAAGTTTTGGATTTAAGCAAAAGGGTCAAAAGCTTGAGAATGATCGAGTAAGGACCCCCCAACACACACACACACACACACCCCAGGAGCTGGTCTGAAGACCTTATATGTTAGATTAGCTATAAAAATTTGAAGGAACTGAATTGCGATGAGAGGAACCAATTTTGAGAAAAAATAAAATGCCACACAAAGGCCTTTTGGTAGTTCTAGATACATTAATAACACTATTGTTGGAGTGGATCACAGCAGCGGCAGCTCAATGCTAATATTCTTCACTGAGTTACTGCACATACATTTGTGTTACATATAAATTTATGTTACATATAAAACATATGGAACATTTACAAGCTTTTAATGTCTGTATTAGCGTTTTCACCACTGATGGATTAGTGGTAACATACTATTAGTACGATCACAATTTAAAGTAGAATTTTTTTCAGAATTTGTTTTTTTATATATAATTTTTGACATTGATGTTCAGAACTGAAGGCTTTGCTCTAATAATCAGGTTCTCATAAGTAGGCACCATGATGAATTATTAAAAGTGACTAATGTTTGTTAACATTATTCTTATCAGATACATCACAGCTTACTCATGTAACATCACACTGCAGAAGAACACTGTGCCAAGTGATAAACACTCACAAAAGAATCAGAAATCTGATGTACTAAACTATAACCCGCCCACACAGACGCCTGCCCTACACACACTCTTTCATTACTGTTACAGTGGGTGGTGATGTAGGTCTGTTTTCTTGCTAAAATCTTTTAAGTTAAGGAAATTGAGTCAAAAAGGGTTTCCATGTTTCTCAGAAAGTGAACCAAAATGATGATGCTCACACATTGTTACCTCTGGCCCATTACCACACAAGTGCAGTTTGAAGGGCAGCAACAGAACAAAATAGGAAAGCAAACTTGAGGAGGCACAATGTTACAGCTTTTCTAGGCTTTCCAGTCATTACAGTCAATTGAACAAATCTTTTTAGCTAATACTGCACAAAACAGACAAGTGATGTGTTCACCAAAATAAGTGATGGAATTTACTCCAATGTGTTCAATATGAATAAATGAATAATATATCTTACATCAACATATTGCATCACTCATGTTTCTTTTTTATTTACTTGTGGCAATAATTATGTTGATGTGCTAGATTTTGTTTCATGTGGAAATGGCGGGCTCATGTTCAGCACATCGCTTTCTGTGTGAGGGCATCCATGTTAAGTACATGATGCAATGATGCTGTGATCATCATTATCTTACATTTCCATCAGCGACTCATCAAACGCTGCAAAGGAAGAAATCTCCCTTCAGATGAAATGTTTCAGATTCTTATCTTGATTCGTTTCTTAAGCTGGTCTAAAACCACACACTGTAGTTATCGCACACCGAACACACGTCACGCCAGGGCCACGTTCACCACAAAGCACCAGCACAAGAGCAGGCAGTGTTTGTGTCTTTGTTTCTTTACTGTCTCACGAGGACACATGCGTTCGTTTTAAAATGACAAGGTCACCCCCCTACAAGAGTAACCGCATTCAGCGGCTTCTGTCCAATGGCATCTTTGTATCTTAGCACTCCAATGTGTTTTAATGAGTGATTACTTTGTCTACACAGAGGCAATTCATGCTAATCTATTTGACTAATATGTTTATACTGAGATTTGAATTGCGAGCCTTATTTATTTATTTATTCATTTTCTTAGAGGAAAAAAAAACACCCCTTATCGTGCATTACAAAGCACATTCGATGCATCCTTTGACATGCATGGGTAATAATCTGATCAACAGCGAATAGATGATTTACTTGTGCACGGCAATAATAAGAATATGTAAACCTCCATCTCTTCTATACCCTTTTTTCCATCCACTCGTCCGGCAGGTTCAGCCGACAATGTGATAAAACTCCATTAACTCCCAGTCCCTGATGACAAAGCACACATCAGAATATGCAGATAGATTTATCAGGCCAGCCATACGTGGCCATCCTCCTGGTCATGTAATGAAGGGAATATCCACGGCGAGTGGTCAGAGTGCCTGTGCCGCTTAATGACACTGGATATCTCTCCGACAGGCCCTGAAATATTTGCTCAGGAGACTCTCCCAGGGTTTCAATCTCCTGCAAATCCATTTATATGTTTGCGGCTGATTTATGGCCTTATTTTAACTGTCTCCTACATGCAAATGCAGGGGGCCGCTTAGAAATATACATAATGTGATTCTCAGGGTCATCCCTCCAGCCTGTCAGAACGCATTCCAGCCAGGGAGAGCGGAGGGACTGGGGGAATTGCTCTTTTTTTCCACAGAGAAGTCAGGAGGTGGCCAGATGCTGTCTGCTTCCCTGCCCTCCACCGTATAGCCTCCGATTAGGCTAAATATCTCAAGAAGCACTAATGTAGCTCTCATTTCAGAATGAATTTTCATCAAGATGAGGACAGCCAATCATAGTTTAGCCCAAAATTGCTCATTGGTTGACAAGCATGACCATATTAGAGGTCACTATGTTGAAAACTGTGTAATTTCATGTAATTGCTTGAATGCAATTCTCGGCCCTGCTATAAATCTCGCATGGCTCACACTAGTCATGTGACTTGTAAGATGGATGGCTTGCCATGTAACTTATATGTTTACATTTGGCTCTTGGATGCATATGGCCAAAGCTGACATGACCTGTCAAAAAATGAAATAAATAAATCACCATATCAGCCATATCAGCAATTAGTATGGTGCGTAACAGTCATTCTGTTTGGCACAGCAGAAAGCAATGCTATGCTTTACTGCAGCCTGCAGGACTTTTTTTTTGGTCTAGAAAAAACGAATGCATTGTCTCTAAAAGCATTTTTTATGTAGTATAAATTTGTGCTAAAAAAAGAATAGCATCTTATTGCTATTCAGATGGAATTTGCAAATACAGTTAAAATATTGCTGCTCCTGTGCCTCTGGAGGTCATTAATGACAAATGGATTATATCTTAAGAAAATAAAAGGTCCTGGCGCAAAAGAATAATGGTGATCATATATTTAGGCCAGTTGTGGCTGGTCTTTATTAAATACATCTGTCATATTATGGACCTCCCTTCGTGCATGCATACATACATACATGAACATGTATTTTATTCATTCATACTTTCTTGAGAATAACACAATATTTTATAAAGACGTCCTTTGAAGTGTGAGTTTCAATTACTGCCCCTTTAAAGCCTTGATAGGAAAAAAAAGAAAAGACAAGAAAGCAAGATAAATAGGTCTTGAATTACTGTGTTTTGATTTTCCTTAACTAATAAATGGTTTGTGTATGTGAACAGATCTATCTTACTTTTCTTCTGCCTCACATGAAGACAACAGACTTTGTTCTGGGTTACGATTTAGATATAATTTGCTTCAATGACTGTATCGCCTTTAGCGTGCAGTGTCTCTATCAGGTTCATCATCCGAGAATACGGCTCTGTGTTCAGTCCACTGAGACTGGGAATCAGTTCACCGCACCCAACTGGTGAATCTTTAAGTAAATTACTGTTTTTATCCCGTTTCTGTTCCTGGGAGAAATTAAGTATTCCATTCGCTGCATAAATTTTCAGGTTCCACTCGTGTGACACTGGGGTGTGTTGAATTTTTTATGACAAAAATGGTCTAATAATTGTTGAACAGATGTAAGTGTTGGAGAGTGGGCTCCAGCAGATCTCATAAAAGTGAATAAGTGCTGTTTACCCTGACTTGGCTTAAATGACATGCAGCGAAAAGAAATGGAACAGCTGATATGATGCCTGGGCCAGTATTTAAACATACTCCAGTTGTTTTTCATTAAATATTTCTTGCACACCTCAGTTCAAATGTTTTTATTTCCCTTTCTGTAACAAAATGACGGAACTGATCTTCAATCATGTTTCACACAAAGTTGCTTAATGAAAGTGTCAGAAACTGGTTTAAGCCATAGGTCTGGTTTGTTAACACTGGGATTAGGCTGTGCTGCCAGAAGTGAGACTCCAGCTCCATAATTTAATCTGGCCTCTCAGCCCCTGCCTTTTTGCATAATTTAGAGCTGACCCGTGCCTGAGCCGGTGGGGCTGAAGTTTTGACCTCCTGATTTGCTTTAATCTCAGATTCAAAAATACATGAGCTAGATGTCAGGCGAACTTTATATGTTCCTCATGTTTATGTAATGGGAAGAAGCTCTAAACTAGTTCACTCCTGAGCCTGACATGCTGTGGGAGGCTGAGGAAGCCTCTCTGGAGAGGGTGCTAAGGATCTACAAAAACATTACCAAAGGTCAGGAATTTCACTCTGACTTTCTCCCACCAGTCTAGAATGGTATTCCTTTTAGGTCTAACCTGTAATAATGAAGATTAAAATGTGGAATGAGTAATATTTTACTATATAACTATGACAAAAGTGGAAATATAAATATAATATAATGATGTAAAACAAAGAAATTCATACCATTAATCAAGGTTTCCCATAGGCCTATGGTTTAGGAAAGGGAATCAGTTCTCCAATGTTTATACACAGACCTCATGAAAGTCTTTTTTTAGACTCTGCAAGGCTTTTTGCCTTTTTCCCATCTTAGAACTGATAGCAATTCAGAATCCAGTGGTAAGTGACAAGTGATATTGCTCTTCAAGCAAAATAAACAAATAAGTTTCGGAAGTGTCTTTTGCTCACATGACAAATCACATGTCCAATATACTGGGTCAATTTAGTTGCATTGAAAATTACCTTGACCATCTTTACTTGAACAATCATGTCGACAGTTTAATAATATTGAGCTATTTAAAGAAACACTCTAATGGGTTGTGTTTAAAATATTAAAAACATTCTAGATACAATTAGCTAAAATGAGCTGTAAACCCCTGAGCATAAATCATGTGTGTGGTGATCTGCAGAAACCAGTTGGATGTCGCTGATGTCTTTTCGGCAAATTAGTCAAAAAAAACCTCAAAAAAAAATCTAAATTGAACCAAGTGAAGGGTTTCAGACCACCTAACAATTAATGGCATTTTCAGAGAATGGACACTCATTGCAATATGTCAAGAGCTTCCCAATTAAGCAGTATCATCCATCAGCTTAGCACAAATCTAACAGGGCAATTTGCTATTTAGCTATATACTATTTAGCTATAACTATATAATGCTAACACTTTTTAGATACTAGCTAGTGTTATTCAACTTCAATGCTTCTCCAGTTTTAGGTTCAACAGTAATGTTGAAAAATACACACTTTACACACCTTGCTGCTGAAACCTTCTTGTACAACACATGATTTCCTTGGGTCATGTTTCAGTGCTCTTAGTAAAGCGTGTTACATGTATTGTAAAAAAATATATGAGTAGGTTATGTAGGTTATCTCTCTCATCAACATATACAATATAATCAACTCAAATGAATAAGGCAACCAGGTCTGATAATAGTCAGCAATCAAAGACTTAAAGGTTGTCATTAAGGCCTGATCAATATCAGGTTAAGTTAAAAATAATGGATCAAAGGTCAAGAACAGTATTATTGTTGAAGCCTACAGAATTCGCAACCTCTCCATTACTCTATTAATCCTCTCCGCTGAGTGATTACAGGGCCATTTATTTCCATCTCCAGCAAGATTCCTCTTTGTACATGGTGAAGCTATTTAATAAACCTCTATTAATTCTCACGTGGCTGTAAGATATGACATTGGTGGTTGTTAATTACATACAGTGTGTTCTGAGAAATGGCTACAGGAGAAGTGGAGCTACCATTCACTGAAACCAAAGTATGCAAAAATTAAATGAAAGCCACAGAAACACTGACCTTGTACTTTACTTTTACACACTGACCACTTTATTAATGGCCACAGACCTTATAGTAGATCTGCTGTATAGGTGCGCGATTACAGTAATCCTTATTCACCTTTGGCAAGCTAATTTTCTTTTTAACTTTAGTTTCCAATGCAGTGAAGATTCTTCTGTGAAAGGTGTGGACCACATCTAAAGGAGAGGAATGAAGGCTGATGTATTTTTGCCCAATACATAAACACACCATGCCACCAGGTAGACACAGGCTGATGTATTACTCAGCAACGTGAAGGCAAAGGGCACTTCTCCTCACCCTATGAGAGTTCAGGTAATTTGCATTCTTGAGCGAGATGGAGCTACACTGGTTTTGAGTAGAAAGTCCAGCGAGAGTTTTCAATAAGTATTATGAAATGTAAACTATGAATACCATGTTGATCATGATATGAACAAAGGTGAGGAATGCTTATAAGAGTAATGAAGCAAAGTGTCACACATATGCCAGTTTCCCAGACCTAGATTAACTGTAAAAATGTTTTTAAAAAGTGATTCTCCACTGGCATTGAAATGTAGTCCCTTAATGCTTCATTTGTGTCTGGGACTTAGGGTTTATGTCCCATACTTTATGTCCCATACTTAGGTTATGACAAATGGTCACTTTACTCTTACTCTTACTTGGAGTATAATGGGTCAAGATGACCTTTGCTTAAAGTGGAATGTTAAAATTGATTCCATTGTTTAATGCTGATGTAAAAGAAGCTATAAGCAATTTCATTTTTCATTATGCAAGCATTTAGGTATTAGATTTTAAACACTGATTCTGAAGAAAAACAATGACAGAATGCCTAAAAGAGAGTCTTCTAATTCATACTGATTAAAGCTTGGATCAGGGAACAGGAAGCTAATTCAAGGTCAACATTGTCAATGCTGAGGGACTGGTGCCAAACATTACCTTCTGTCAGAGCTTTGAGACTGCAGGTTTACTCTCGTGGTAAGACTGTGCTAGTTCTTGAAAGAGTGCAGCAGAACTGAACCAGGTTTTCTGATTATACAGTGACCCTAAATATTTGGACATTGATATCTTATACTCAAACATTCACTGACAGCATTGTAAGAAACAGTCCCAGGCTTTGATGTTTCCATCTATGTGCTTTGCATGAAACTATATGTAGTTTGGCTGGAATTCTTCTCTAGGCTTTCTTCACACACAGAGACTCTTGGAGCTGGATAGGGATCAAGCCTTGTACTGGACTAAGCAGCGTTCTGATATTAGGTCAGAAATATATTATATTAAACATTATACCCATAAACTTTATCAATGGTTAAATGGTTAAAATATTCACATACATTCACAATAATACTGCTGTTTATTCGTAATCTTATCTCAGTTAAAATCTATAGTGAGTTGATATGCAAGAACGTTATTAAATGCTGCCCTTGGATTCCTTTCTTTCTTGACAGAAAAAGTGTGTGTGTGTGTGTGTGTGTGTGTGTGTGAGAGAGAGAGAGACTTTTACAAGTGCTATGCATTTGCCCTCCCTGTGAGGGCTCATGTTGGGGCTGTAAGATAAGTTAAAGCTATAAAATGCATGATCTGGTGTGACTGCAGTTTCTTTAATTTCTCTGTTTAATTCGTATAGCCATTCTCTATACTCCTTGCTTCTGAAGAGTACCCCCTAGGACGAAAGACAATAGGGTGGCTGAGTGGCACCAATTGCCTAGGGGCAGGACTTGCTCCATTAGGATACCCAAAAGGTATCGAGCGGAATAAAGCCTGGGTCTACAGTTGATTGGCAAACAAAGTATGCACAGGCACTTAAGAATTCAATTGCATTTTACCCATCACCATTTCTGTTCAACCTAAATTATGCTCCTGGACTAACAGCTTCTATTAACTCTACCGGTGCCTATTCAGGTGCTAATTGAGATGAAACTGGGGGTTTGTCAAGGCAATTATAACAAATAGCTTGAAATGGCTAGAGATGGCCCTTCAAAAGAGCTAAAACTGCAGCAGGGTATTAATCTTTTATAGTCATGACATGAGTAATAAAGGGCGAAATTATCACTGTATCATGTCTGCAAGGATGATATGATATCATTATGTACCTGGATCTCGAAAATACCTTTGTAAAAATTTTACAAAGGCATTGATGTCATGACGTTAACTGGGAGTTAAAAGTTCGGAAGCCGAATGAGCTTCAGACTGCATGATGTTGCCTTTTGCATTTGGAGGGTCAGCTCATGTGGATTCCTTCAGTGCCCACTTCAGGTATGATTAAATAATAAGTCAAAATCTGAAAGGTAGTTAAATAAGGTGCAGTGTGAGAAATTTCAGGAGAAAAATGCTCATTGAATCAAACATTGATGTCAATTTAATAAAATAACAAAAGCAAAAAAATATATAAACATACTTAAAAACTGTTAAGGTCAGTCTAGTCAGTCTATATCATGTGGTACAATGTACCACTTATCGCATATTCTTAGATTTTTTACTTTGATGATAGTAAAATGCTACTAATGTATTTTTCTTGAATTTATTAAAATAATGTAAACCTAAAAACTGTCCATCCAAGACCTCCTTAAGAGCCAACATGTCTGTTAGTATTAGTTAGACCCCCACCCACCTCCACTGTCATGTTTTGCATGATTACATTATTTTAACTTTGCAACTCCTCTTTGTAATTTGTCATGGTTTTTATATAAGGCCTCACCTTTTTTTTCTTTTCTTAGGCATAAAATATATACTGTATCATACTGTAGTTCGTGATTTGTGTAAATGTTAAACTGTAAGTGTAAAATTATGTACATTCTCTAATAAAAATATTAGTCACCAAAAGAATTTTAGAATCTAATCTTAGACAATTGTCTGTGATGTAGCTTTTAGACATGTTCATCTCTTCAAACATCTGTTTCTTGAATCCACTACTGTGAACACTTCTGAGGTTTCTCTAGAACATCATCTCAAACCACCGTTAATGACTCTGTTTACAGGGTAATTACACAATGCAGAAAATTTGAAATGTTCCATTTGTACTGAGGTATTATTTTAAAAGATTTTAACTTTAATCATTCTTTCAGCACTTTTCTTTGGTAACTTTTTCAAATATGTTTTACTATATATATATATATTTTTTTATTATTAATTTATCATGTAGATCTTCAAAGTCCAGAAGATTGTTCTTTTTTCCCTTTAGGTCCATCAGTCAGGTTCCTGCGCAGCTGCATAAAGTGTTTTTTTAAATACAGTTAAATCAAATTCTTGTCAGTGCAAGACAAACCTGCCAACACATGCTAATTTGTATTTGAGCGAGGACTAGACTGGCAATTTGTTGCCACACCACACAACATCACATCTCACAGCTCTAAGCAAAGAAAACTTTTTATTTATTTATTAAAATGTTTTTTTATACACACTCAAGTTTAAATGTTAATACTGTTTTACTTTCACTCAAATATACTTTTGACTCCTGTCACGAGGGCTGGATGGAACTGGCCCTCGTGATTTACCTCGGGGCAAGGAACGGGCAGGCAGGCAGGAGTCCATGCTCGAGTGTTTATTAAAGTAACCAAAAACAGAAAGCAAAACGGCGCAATGGCCCTCAGAAGTCAAAAAACAGAAGAACAGGCAGGACACAGGCAGGGAGATGAGGCGATGGAGACATAAGGGAGAACTGAAACACACAGACTATAAATACAGGACTAAATCACAGGACAGAACTCAGGGCAGGTGAACACAAAGAACACGTGACACACGCAAACACAAGAATTCAACATAAAAGTCCCAAAAAACACACAAAACAGAAAACAGTGGCCACTAATGGCCACCAGCCGTGACAACTCCACATATCTACTTTTATTAAAGCAAGACTGTAAGCATCTTACACTTTGTTTTATGTACAGTTCTGCTATGCATCTTCCTGCCCTCAATGTAGGCACAGAGTTTAGTACTTGATGTTTTAGAGGACTATACTGTAGACACTATAGATTTTCTGTGGAGGCAAAATTGGGATAATCACTCAGGTGCTGCAGCCTGTCTGTTTATTCATATTGTTAGGGGTGTGTGTGTGTGTGTGTGTGTGTGTGTGTGTGTGTGTGGCAAGGAGGGAGAGAAAGAGAGAGAGAGAGCGAGAGAGAGTAAGAATGAGAGAGAGAGAATAGGACAGGGCAGGGGATGATACCAGAGGGATAGAGCAAAGCCCCTCACAATACATTAAGAGGCGAGTCAACTTAGCGACAATTCATTTTTCTCCCTCCCGGATACAGTTCTTCCTCCAAAAACGTATAAATAATACACCCACCTGGACCTCATTCACCACCCAATGGCATTTATTAGTAAGTCTTCTCCCACATTTGCATCAGAATTACCTCTCCAGGTACTGGTGTTAAACTCTCAAGCCAGTGATTCCATGGATCACTTAAGCTTCAAGCTTATCTGTGTTATTATAATTTATAAAGGATTTAGGAAATCATATTTTGGAGAGTGTTGATCCATAGACCATTCTTGAGGTGTTATTTCTCCCGCACACCCTCTTGTTTACCTACTTGCTGGCGTGGCATTGAGGAATTTTGAACTTATCTCTAGGCAAATCCGCTTTTGCCCCAAAGCAAACAGAAACAATCTGGTATTTCCATAAATTCTGGAAATACAGACCAAACTGAGGGCATTTCATCTGAACCAAGTCAAAAAGTTGTGTGTGTGTGTGTGTGTGTGTGTGTGCGGCTCATGAGCATATATTTATAAAGTTATTTGCATCAGAAGCAAATGTCAGATTTTTGTGCTGTTCACTTTTTCCACACAGTTGAATACACAGAGTACATTACAGCCAGATTCAAGAAGAGAATTCATTGTATTTCACTCAGTATTTTCATTACATTGTACCTCTATTTGAAGAATACCCTCATATGGGCATTATAGCACCCACATAAGCACTGAATAACATATTTTAGCAATGCTTCACAGTTTTTTGCTCATATTTTTCTAAAAGAGCCAGGTTTTCTAGTATTTTTAGTGTAGTGTAGTTTTCCTGGCTTCCTGAAGAATTTTCCAAGCTTCCCATTTTCAATCCTGTCCCTGAACCTGATCTGTTTCGGAGGAATGTTTTTTGTTTATTAAGCCACATGCACGAATCATTAGAGCATAAAAAGCCATCTAACTTAAGGCCTGTACCAAGGAAGAAGCAGGTGTAGATTTTTACAGATGATCACTATACTGGTGGCACTGAATGCTGAGCGGTTGGAGCTCCTTTACCTAGAACCTTGTATCTTTAGACACTTTACAGCATGTTACAAAAAAAATTTGTTCCCAATTATTTAACTACTCAACAGTTAAAAACTAAAGAAAATCTGACAGGCAGAAAACTTGTGAAGCAGTGTTGCTAAATAATGAAAGTGATATGGTAGAGAACTACTTAAAACACCTTGTGCCTTCTCAAAGGTATACCCCCAAACTTACACTATATGAACAAAAGTACTGGGTCATCTGACCATTACACCAACAGGGATTATTAATGACATTGCATTTAAATAAATAGACCTTAGTATGGACCCCCCCCCCCCACCCCCTT
>JBBPDB010000001.1:43916110-43926914 GCA_037974465.1 Brachypetersius altus | reverse complement strand
GCCAACACCTCACCCAGCAATACATAAGCCATAGAGAAGAACACCACAAGTCGTAGAGAAGTGGGAAATCAAGGGAAACAATAACATAATGTGTACATTTCTGATAATCTTGCCTGAAGCCTGGATAATAAGTGTCTCTATTCCACAAGAGACTAAGAAGTTTCCTTCAGGTAGGAAAAATAGAGAGGGGGTGGGGGGGTGGCTGGGGGAGGGGTAATATGCCAGTTTAAGTAATTTATAGAAATATATATAGGCTAATGTTACAGGCTAGAAGTGTGGACATGTGAATTACCACAGTTAGTTGCTATTCTGTCTTTTTCATCTTCTCGAAACAAATGATTTTATATGTGTTTTAAATGTTGTATGTTAAATGTTGATCATAAATGACTGGTCAGCTGTTATTTTTGCAGTTTTCTCTCTGAGCCGCTGTGACTGGATCAGTCAGGTACTACCCTCTCGCTGATCTCTCCCTCTAAACTAATCTAAATTCACCCAAACTGCAAATCTCGTCCCGTCCACCACCCCTGAGATGAGCTGTTGTTTACAATGGAAGAATGACATAATATTTCTGAGCTTAGCCTGGCTCTCCCTCAGGAAGACACCATTACAACAGTAACAGAGGATTAATTAGAGCTTGTCCCCATAGAGACGTGTGAGGATCCAGGCCCGGTCAAAGGGGAAGCATTAGTAGCACCATGCTCAGGTAACCCAGGCTGAACGTATCACAGGTAATTAATAGGCCTAAGGTACCTTATAACTGTGGCAAAAGCTGAAT
The DNA here is from genome assembly GCA_037974465.1 of Brachypetersius altus. NCBI lineage: Eukaryota > Metazoa > Chordata > Actinopteri > Characiformes > Alestidae > Brachypetersius > Brachypetersius altus. The sequence continues at coordinate 43,926,139 of JBBPDB010000001.1, read as the reverse complement.
CTTTTTAACATTACTGAATATGTCATGGCCTTTTTGCTGTTCTGAGAGTTTACCACATAAATCAGAGGTCTGTGGGATGGTGCAGGGCACCATGCCTGCCAGTAGAGGGCGAGGGGAAAGGTTTTTTTAACCTTATGTGCTGAAATCTGGAATGTAGACTCTCTTTCTCTGTTAATATAAAGACTGGTTTTGTGTTTTGCGTTTAAATGTGAACTTAGCAAGGAATTTGTTTCTCTGACCCTGTATACTGACATGTCACCTAGGTTTTTTTGCAGGATGCCAAAGAATGTTAGAACAATGTTTGGTTCCATCAAGAACCTTTTATTTTTGTAAAGGAGGTGCGTGTGAAAATTATTGAGAAGTTTAAAGAACTTCAACATATTATACAGGTTCTAGGAAGAACTCTTACATTGTTTTTGCATTATCTGACAGTTGTTTAGAGCTTGTTCATGACACTTAGAAACTTATTTCAAACATGAGTTTTCCTCAAAGAACTCTTATTAGCACCTTGTTGTAAAAGTGTATCAAAAAAGGGGTTTGGGAGCGATACAGTAGAAGAACATTTCAACGAGTGGTTTCAATTGGAAAAATGTCTCCAAAAAATTTTTATTTTTATTTTTTTATTTTTCAGAGCGCACATAACTCACATCAGTATTATGATAGTTACTAAATGCTTCAAACTACTTATTGAATGTTATGCCTATTATTATTATTATTATTATTATTATTATTATTATTACTCATTAATCAGATTCATTAATGAAAAGTAACCCTAGCATTTACTTGGTTTAACCTGCAGCAGTCAGTAATATAGCAAGTCAAGAAAAGGTGCCCAAAAGTACTTTTTCTGAGATGCCCAATTCCTGGTTCCCCAAAGAACGTTCCAACGAATGCCTGAATTGACAGTGTAAATAACAGCATAAGTGTGGCATCGGCCAAAATGGCATGAGACACAAAAGTCAAGCCCTAAAGAATAAGCAATTTAAACCAGACCCAGTTCCTACCCACGCCAGCATGCAGAACAGGCCTATAGCTCGGTACAACACTCCTCCCCAACCCATTTTAACCTCCACCTTCTCTCTCTCTCATGAATATGTGGCCACCTGCTGAGTTCAGGGGCGGCCTCGCGCGGCGCTGCCTGGCCACCGTGTACTGCAGACAGCCAGACGCTCCAGCTCCAGTGTGAGCATTGGGGATCTGAAGCCATTTTGAAGTTGCCATGCCAGTAATCTTTAAAGAGCGGCACAAACGGGGATGGGAGGAGGGGTAATTCTGGGATGAAGCGAACTGTTTCCATATGGACAAGAAGGAAGAATACCTGGAAAAAAGCCACTAATCTTTGGCTGAGAAGTTGAGGAGATTTTTTAATGCTAATAAACGTGGCATTGGCAAGTGCTCGCCATAAGGATGGACAGCTATATCAGGCCTGTCTTTCCTCAAGAGGGAGGTGGTGTTGTCAAGTGTGGGCTAAGCTCTTTGGAAAAGACTCAAAGTCTCACTATTAAGCTGAGGCACTCTCTGCTAACCCTTACTGAGAAGGAAAAAATACTTCTAATCTTTATGGAAAACTATAGAAAATGACTGTTTCGCTGCCGCAATGAGAGAAGCTTTGTTTCGGCTTTTTATTTATTTATGTGATACTAAAACACTTCCCTCAATTTTACCATAACTTATGCTAAACTATATAGTACATTAAAGTTAAGAACATCATATCCTTAATCTTTAAAGCCATTTTAGCGTTTTTGTTATATATTCTTTTGTTTGTTTTGTTTCACAAATGCATCAAGTGTTTTGTCTTGTTTTGATGCATTTTCCCTACGCAGTACATTTCGTCTAACATCAAAGCATTGGCTTTTACTGGTGCATTTGACTTTTGCAGTCATACTAATGAATTTCCCTAATGCAGAATGGATTTCACTAATAGAGTATGTATATCTTGTACTGATGCATTTCACTCATGCAGTATGCATTTGACATTCATCACCTAAAATGTATGCATTTCACTCATGCAGCATATATCAGTTTATATAAATGCTCTTGATTAACTCTGTATGTATTATCTAATATAGCTGCATGAATGTAATGTAGTATATGTAAGTAAATGTGACTAATGCAGTGTATTGTTTTATTTGTGTGATTTTTCTTTCAAGCTCCATAGTTTCTCTGAAAGGCAGGTTGGTGGCTCACACTTGTCCCTGTCTCGCGTAAACAGAGTGCTCGAATTGGCCATGTTAGCAGTCCCACGAGTTTGAGAAATGTCAACATCAGACCCACGGGTTGTTTCCTTCTTCAAGACCCAGTGGCCTTCCATATTTTCCCCCTGCAGATGGCCGTTGGATCAGATGCCTTTAGATGCTGCTTGGACTCAGGGAGACTCCAAATGCCACAGAGTACCGTCATTCTCTGACCGTGTGGGGCAAAATGAGTGACTCTGAGGCAGAGGTAGACCCGCACTGATCCACGATATGTCAGAGTTACCATGGCTCATATCCTCCTCCAGCTACTCCAGCCTGGACTGGCTGCGGCAAAAGGGCTTGCGCACTCCGGGGGTATCTGGACTGCATCAAGAGAGCAGCGGAGAGGGAGAGAGTGAGGGTAAAAGAGAGAGAGAGAGAAAGAGAGAGCGAGCCTGGGAAATGCTACAGTGAAGACAAGGATAAAAATGTAATAATGTGCATGTCGATAGGTCCTTTTCACACTGCTCAAACTGTATTACTAGACCTGTCTTCGAGTGGAGGGAGGAAAAGGGACATTTGGAAAAAGAGCAAGTGACAGGGACAAAAATAGAGAATGAGAGCAAGAGGACATGGAGAAGGGGGAGGATATAGGAGGGGAAAAAAGAATGAGAGAGAGAGAGAGAGAGAGAGAGAGAGAGAGAGAGATGAGTCTTAAAAACAGTATAAGGTTTGTCAGAGGAACAAAGGAGAGAGGATATCCCTAATCCTTGCAATATTAATGTCTAAAATGTCATTAATAAGCTGCAGATTCTGAGCTCTAGACCACACCAGGATGAAAAGTCTGCGTACATGAAGGTACCTGCCAGGGCTTGTCTGACAGGGCCTTGGCTAATGAATGAATATAAAGCTACTCCAATCAATCACGCAGGATTTATCTTCGCCCCGAGTATAGGTGAGGTCTGCTACGGGGTGACCACGACTGTCAGGCACAGGCGAGCCGCAGCCAAGAAGCTGTCGCGGCATTTCAATGAGCCGCGTATTAATGGGAGCTTGTGCTTCCTTACCATGTGGGGGAGCAACTGTGTGTGTGTGTGTGTGTGTGTATGTGTTAATTTTTTTGGTCACATTCCAAGCCTACATGTATGGTGAGGCATCATCATTCTCTCTTAAAGAGAAAAACCTTGACTTAAAGTTTAAAATGAGGTGGGAGCTATTTGTTAATCATGCGCACACATACTAATATTTAACAAAAAAATTACACATTTCGCTGCTCTTTACTTTTGTATGTCTACAGCCACTTCAACTCTTCCATCTTTTAATCTTAAACACAACCTTTTAACCACAAACACAAACTGTGCCCTCCTAACAAAAGATGCTCCCAAATCCATCACTGGCATTATGTTCCCCCTCAAAAAGACTCTAATCAGGTTCACAGGCAGGTGTAATCTTCATACAAGCAACAGCCAGCAGACACCTTAGCTGCCTCACATATTTCTCTCTTAAATGAGAGATATTGGAGCTCTAAAATGTATTAAAACACAGATGAAAATGGGACCTCTAACAACTGTGCAAGATGCGGTAGAACACATCTACCTTGGCACAACTATCACCAGGTAAACAGCACTTCTGCTGAGCCTCCATCTTTGAAAGAGACGGACATTTCATCTGTTCCTGAAGAAAGGAAACAAAAAGGATGACATTTTTTTCAGTAGAACATGGAAACTAGACATAGGAGGTGAGGAGAAAACGTTTAAGTGAAACTGTGTAACTGGGAATGCAACCAACATCTAAGACAGAACTAGGAAAAATCTGAGAAATCAAAAGAAAGTCTTCCAAAAAGAACAAAACCTGCCATAAAAACAATTGTTTGAAACACTAAAACTACAAAGAATTATATTCCATTTACTTACTGATCCTTCTGTGTAATTTTCTGTTCAACATGAGAAAATTAGCTGATAAGTGAATTTGTTCTTGCACTACATGTTTGTCTTTGAACATAGCATTTCTTGCATAACCCATTACAAATGGTCACCTGCTTTGTTCACGTTCAAGACCATGCAGGCACTTATTAGACTGAATGGTTCCATTAACACAGTCTAAAATAGTATCTTTGCAGTTGTCATGTGAATCAAACCTAAATTGGGGTCAATTTGAGTACGTTAACCAGTCCTCTTTAAGGTGAATCATAATATTCACACTACAGGTGTGAACTGTAGAATTAGAGCCTGCTGAACCGGCATGCAGCCAGTGCCAAATTACGCCTTCAAACGGCCTACTTCCCCTCATCAAAGCACAGCCTGCATATCCGCTGGGCAGAAATGTCCAAATAAGCTGTGAAAATATTTAGAGCCTCTCGCTGACTATCCTCTCATTAGCACACACTCTCCTCTTCACGTCGGCAGTTGCCAAAAATGCAAGAGAGAAAATGTAGTTTGAATATTCAGACAGAGCTAATCAGTACCAGTGCCAGCTCAGCCCTGTGTATGTGTGTGTGTGGTTGTGTGTGTGTGTGTGTTTGTGTGTGTGTAGTTTAGACAGGCCTCCACATGACACATAGGCCAAAAGTTAGCGAACTCTGCTGATATTTTCCAATAATCTGTAAAATTAGTATGTTTATTTTTTCCACATACATAAACATTCAAAATAGACAAGGAAAAGCTGAGGACAAATAATATTAGTCTGAAGTTTTGGCCTTTTTCTATTTTCCACCAGGTAAAGCACACAACTATCATGTAAAGACTAAGCTCACAGACACCAATTTCTGTTTTGTTGTTTGTGTAATTAAGTACGAATGATTTATTTGTTGCAGATCGATTCAGAATAGAAATCCAAAGTAAATGTAATACATTATTTAACTGCGTGAGTACAGTAATGTTCAGGGTTACTTTTCATCAGCAGCTGTGAACACACATATAGTGTGACGAGACATTTCTCCATGAGCCACGGTGCAACATGCAACAAAGTACAGGTTACAAAAGAACAGTAAACAGACAGTAACATGCAGGTGAAAGTCCAGTTTGTAATATGAAAGGCATGCAAAATACAAAGTGAGGTAGTAGCCTGACATGGTACTAGGATACGCTCAGAACTTTTCAGAGATCTGATGGTCTGCAGTATGAAATAAAGAGAAAAGAGTAAAAACTTCAATGCTGTTTGCCAAACAGTAGAAGAGACGAGAGTGTGTAATAACAATCATATTTGAAAACTGTAACAAAATGGGTTATCCTTTGATTGGTCTAGTGGGGTTTTCTCTATATAGATGTGCCAAATAGCTATATCAGTCCATCAGTCATGAAGAAATTCATTTGAAAAGTCCGTATCATCCTCAGCATGTTGGTTCCAATACATTCTGTACATTCGCCCTCCCTGTGTCAGCAACGTGGTCTAAATTTGCAATCTGAATGACTTTTGCTGGGGGTATTATCTCACCCCCTTAACTCAAACACACAAACAAACAAACAGCAATGACTGAGGTAGATGCTAGTGGTGAAAAGTGACCAGACCAAAGTCATCACTGCATGGGCAGAGGGCTGTCTGTTTACTGCTGTTTGGGTTAAGTATTTTTTTTTCCATTTTGAGGCGGGGGGAGTACCAGGTGGTGGACGTTGAGCATGACTGGGGGACGGTGCTCTGGAGGAAGACTTTGTCAGTGGACATTGATAGACACAGATAAGGGCTCGGAGGGACAGTGCTCAGAGAATGCCGGACCTTGACCTTCCCTTTCCTACAAACGAAAGTGCTGTTTTCCATTGGGCTGTTATCAGATGCGTACGCCCCAAGAGCGGTGGTGTCACTGCACTGCCACTCACCAGCAGAAACATGCTCAGTATAGCAAAATCCACAGCATAGCCTCAGAGGAGGACTGATCTATGTGTTCTGAGTTTGATTTCGGCCTGAAGGCCACGTCATTAAACAAAGGAGACCTAATTCCAGTAACACTCCATATCCTTCTCAGCAACACATCATCTTCTGTATGCTATCCTTAAATGGCCAAGATTTATTATACACTTCCATAGCTCAAGAAAGACTAATTTTTGTGATATATAGCTAATTTGGCCATTCCCCACTGGCTAATTAGGTCTGCTCATGTCACAGTGCTGTGAGACTGCAGTGGTAAAAGCTAGCACATGCTTTCTGTGAGACACATTAAGTGTTGAACATGCTTGGAGAAGAACACTAGGTCTCTTACATAGCTCAAAGAGGCCCATGTTGGCCAGCATCCTTCAGAGTGAAGGGAGGAGAGGGAGGGTCCTCCTACCCACTCAGAAAGTGAACTGATGACTGTGGCATCACTGGAGAACATTGGTGAAGTGGATAGTCCTTTGGAGGAACCTTATTGTTTTATCTTGTATATCTGTTGCAAATGATGGATAATATTTTTCATTTATTTCTCTAAAAACAGAAAACCAAGTGACAAAACCACTCTCTGACCTGCTTAGAGTTTTTTGGTAAACTTACAGGTAAACGTGTCAATGTTTTGTCCACAGTAACTGACCACACACTACAAAGGTGTCAGAACGAGATCATGTTAAAACATACTGAGGGGTACTTTACGGAACCACACTTCTTTCATCCGTGACTCCAAAGAACGCTGTGGGTTCCATTATTGTTTTAAGAGAATATGACATAATACATTTCTCCTCTGCTGGCTTTCATGCTCATTACTTTTGTTCACCCTGAAATGAAGTGGGCCACTTTTCCCTGGCTGCTGCCATTTTGTTTCTAACAAACTTGTCGATGTTTTTAGATCTTTGACTCTGCTAGGCCAAAAAAAAAAAAGAAGTACAGAAAAGACAAAGCGTCAATGCCATTTAAGAGTTTGGTTCCATTCCAGGAACTCATTTGTTGTTCTTTTGAAGCACCTTTGAAATCAAATACCAAAATGGAGTCTGGCTACCTTTAGCTTGTTCCAGTTGTCCCGCTGCTTGAGAGAGAGAGAGAGACAGACAGACAGAAAGAGAAGGGCGAGGGGGGTTGTGCTGACTCCACACTCACAGGCCGCCCAACAAAGACAGCTCTAATGCTCTGCTCCCTGGGCCTGTAGTGACGGGTTTGGCAGGCCGCAGACGTAATGAGCTCCAGACCAGCAAGAGCGAGTATTATCAGGCTGGAATTCAGTGTTGGTGGCGGTGGGGGAAGTCTAGGCCAACGTTTTCGAGATGTCTCCACACTACAATACAGGGAGTTCAATAGATTTCTACTGCACATCATACTGTGCACAGTATTTAAAAACCCTGTATACTCATCCCAGCGCCACACACTACCATGCCAATACCATGTCTCCACTGAGAATGTTCCATCAACTGAAAAATATTTATGGTGGGCCCTTTGCATGGACTGATGGTGTGTGGACATAAACTAGAAACCACTGAAGTGTCCCTATATAGTAGATGCTCCTAATAATAAATTTGTGCGGGTACAAAAATAGAAGTACCTGATAAACTAACAGCTCTATTTCTTCTAAGAAGCACCCAGTGGCCCTGAATGAAATCGTTTTCTTTAGAATTCCCAATAGTTTGGCACATTAAGGACTGAAATTCCATGACATCTACAGGTGTCTTCCCAACAAACTTCCATGCGTTGTAAATGTGTGCACTAAGAGGCAGCGGACAGACTGTACAGAAAACAGAAAGGAGAGTCTCTCATTCTTCCTAATTGTGTATCCACTAACTAATTCTAACTTAAAACAATTCATAGAAAATGGATCATATAAGTTTAAAATTGGTTCTCAGCTAAACCAATTCTGAGTTCTGGTAGAAGTCGAGTAGCTGTTTACACATCGCATTAACATGTGTTTCATATTCAGATCAGTATACTTTTCACTTAAATGCCTCCCGAGTGTGACCACATGAGATTTTACACATTATTTGATTTCACTTCTGGGTACTTTTTTTCTTTTCTTTCTGTTAGTCCTTCACCTTGTATTTGCCTGTTTATTTTCTCACCTGCTAGTCAGCACCTTGCAAACTTAAGTGTAACCAGATAAAGAAAATGCATTAAATCCACATGTGTTAAAAGAGATCAAAATCCATCTCTTGTCACCTCCTACTACATGTTGACTGATTGCAATGTGATCATGATGTGGGTATGTTCACCTGTTTTGTTTGTAAATTCAAATTGTGGACAATGAATGTTGATACAAGGTGTAAACAGGATAAAATTCTTGTCTAACCCCCAATCAGCACACCTCCATAGATTTAAACCATATGTTTGTGAGCTGCCTCCAGAAAACCTCTACAAGCCAAACTAACCCATGAACACCTTCTCTATTAATCCATCCACATAAATTTACAACCTTAATGAAGATATGAAGCCATGGCCCCACGGTGGTGCAGTGGGTAACACTGTTGCCTCACACCACCAGGGCTGGGGCTTTGAATCGGGGAGCTTGCCTTGTGTGAGTTTTCATGTTGCCCTCGTGGTGGTGTGAGTTTCCTGCAGGGTCTCTGGTTTCTCCCGCAGTCCAACGACGAGTGTCAGGTGAACTGGGGATTCTAAATTGAACGTAGGGGTGAGTGTGTGAGTGAATGGCGTGTCCTGTGGTGGACTGGTGCCTCGCCCAGGGTGTGTTCCTGCTTTGCACTCATAGTAAGGAGACATTTCAGAGAATGATTATGATCACTTAGTGACTTGATATCAACATTATTCTGCCTCTGCTTCTCACTCTTAGACTGTGTAGCAAGTCCACCTAATTGATGACAGAACTTACGATGCTGGTGTTGATTTCTATTTAAAAACTTTAATCCATAAAGATAACAAACAGTTCCTTTTTTCATATGCACTGCTTACTCTTTAATGAATTTATAATCAACTTTGATAGGTCCCTTATCTTGTTAATGGACCTGTTAATATACTAAAGTGATCTTGCTAAAATACTTGATGTACGGCAGTCCTGTGGTTTAATACATTCTGTCAGGAAAAGGTAGGCATTTCTTTCCGTGCGTGTGCGTGTGCCTGTGCTCCGTCATATAAATATTGGAATTATTCTAAGTATTCTCAGGCACGGACACAGTTTACCTGCCTGTATGTTTGTCTTCATGCTGTAGGCCCCTTCATTTAATCAAGCACCAGTTTAAAAAAAAAAATGTGAATGGATCAATTAAGCAATTTATACGGCTAATCTTTGGCATGCATGGCCCTTTTTTGTGATGCAGCCAGCAAAGTGACAGCAAACACTGTTAATGCATCCAAATAAGTAAATAAATAAATAAATAAAATACGAAAACAAAGGGGGTTGCTCTGCCTCTACTCCCAAATGATTTAGGATAAATTTAGCCTAATTCTGGAAGTGGAAACAAGCCTCCCCTCCAACGCTGGCAGTCTGCTTGAAAGCACTCGGGCAGCAACTTTCTTCCAATATCTCCTCATTTGAATCAGCTAAATAGCTATTAGCTGGGCCCCAATGCCAATACACTCAACATAATCACAGTGAAGGTGGTAGTTTGGATGAGTGTATTGTGACAGCTGTGTGTGTGTGTGTGTTTATGTATCAACAAAACGAATGAATATGGATATTCCTCTTCATGTCTTGAAGACTAAGCGAAAAATGTCCATGAGAATGTAAATATTTTGCTTAAATATCAAATCCGATCCGTGTTGTCATATTATTTTTCTACAGGTATGACCTTTTTCACCATGATCTCTTCCAAAGCTCTACATCAGTGGTCCATGGCATCTATCCTCTTGCTGTAGAATCTTCTCTAACCCATTTAGCGCAACAGGTAGACTAAAATTAAACTGTTAGTGCCTGTATGGGCAATAGAGCCCGACCGATATATCGGCAGGCCGATATTATCGGCCGATATTAGGCATTTTCCAAACTATCGGTATCTGCATTTATAATGGCCGATAA
>JBBPDB010000001.1:43893408-43915623 GCA_037974465.1 Brachypetersius altus | reverse complement strand
TATCGAAATATCGGATTTTAAAACCAACAAATATTTGTATCGGTATCGGCCTTCAAAATCCTTTATCGGTTGGGCTCTAATGGGCAATAAATGTATTGTTTTTGTTGCAGGGAATTCAAATCAACTTGGTTTGCAAAGAAGAGCTGTACGGACCGGGGAGGGAATGGAACATTTGAAAATGTTATCAATGTTTAAATACAAGCATTCATTTCCAAATACACGAATGATTCGGTTTTCCATTAACTACATCAAACCAAATTCCATTAACTACATAAATTTACATGTAGGTCAATGGCAGTAAATTGTGGCTTGCTGGTCTCAATAGGGAAGAGTGGGTGGGCCAGCGATGCTAATGGAGGTACTGGCCATATCACATGGTGGGGCCACAGGCTTGGTACAGCTTCTCCTGGGATGGGACTACACATGAGGAGCTGAATGGTCCAAGGCCGCCCTCCTGCCAGAAGACATTTAACAAGCTGGCAGTAAAAAAGTAAAAAGGCCTGTTGAGCATGTGGGCAAGCTTTAAAAAAAAAAGCAGTGGATTTAAAAGTTCATTTTTCCAGACACTATTATAGTTGCATCATATTAAAACCTTGTGCCAGGCATATTTTCCCTTGAGTGTGTATTATTTGTGTGTGTGTGTGTTGTGTGTGTGTGTGTTTGCCTGTGTGTAAGTGTCTGTGCATGTACATATATGGGCGCACTTTATGAGAAGTAGAGCCACTCTCCAATGTGGTTCATTATGGTTTCTTATTTGCCCAGTCATTTTGTCACTTCCTCGCCATTTCAAAGTGATAACAGCCACAAATGCAATGCCAGGCTCTTTAAAGCAGTCAGGATTTCAGCACGGAAAACACGACCCTGTTTAAAGATAAGCAGGGAAATGCAACATATTGCTCCTTTTTGTAATAAGTGCCTCCTTTTTTTCCACAAAGAGTGTGGCTCTGTGCTCAGGACAGCAGCCACTTTCCAAGCTGGTGCTCTGTATAGACTACAATGATCATTGTATATTCAAGTTTGGAGTTTTACCATAATTACATCATTAATATAACATAATGGAAACCTTTAGGGACAAAAATTGCAATTTGCAATTAGCAAATATCCACAAGATGACTATATGGCATTTATGCTGATTTTAAAACATAAAATGTTGCATCAAATAATGTATAGCCACCAAATATGTTCCCATGGTTCAGCAAACAAACACTAATGTAACATTAATGATTACAGTAAATGTGTTTTCTATGCAGGAGACATATACTTATTTTCACTTAGAAAATAAAGTAATTGCAGTGTATTGTTTATAGATACAGAGGAATTGAGACTCCTAACAACCATGCAGGCCCTGAAAGACAATCAAAACCACCAGACAGTGTTGAGGGCGAAGTGGAATAAAGTAATGCATTACAATGTTTACTTTTACCTATTACAGAACAATGTAGTATCTTACAGTATAAACCACACTGTGACCACACTGCAATTACTGACTTAAGAAATGTATTAACAAGTTGTTCATTTCTTCATAAGAGAACAATCTTACATATTATATGTGTAATGCATTTAACACTTTTAGATGTAATTGTCATGCATGGTTGCTATAGTTGATACAGTTTTCTGATTTGGTTTATTTTAAAGAGTTAACATGAAAGTAATGTTAGGACTGGTAAGATGAAGAAGAAACTGAAAAAACTCTATGGGTGTTACTGTCCACCCTTCCACTGTCTAAAGGTAATTAATCCGAACCAATGTGTAGCTCTTAAAAATGCACTAAGAAAAAAACACTAAGAACAGAAAATAGACGAAAGGAAGAACATTTGCATTAGAAACTGCAGAAGTGTAAGTGAACAGTGCAAATTTGTAACTGGGATTACTTGGAACATAAGTTGAAAATGCCACCAACTTCTGAGACTGAACTTTAGAGATATTTACAAGAGGCATAGAAAAATATCTGTGCAGGTTTCTGCTGAAAAACTGAAAACAAATCACCTGAAAAGTGCAATGGAAGGGACTTCTGTGTACGATAAGGACCATTTCAACAATAGGGGAAAGAATAGGGGAAATAGGGAAAAAAAAAAAAAATTGAACTTATTTAAGATCATTAATTTATTCATAATACATGAGGCAAGATAATGAGTTTATATTGTCTTTACATTGTCATTAAATATTAAACTAATAAAATGTATGTACTGCTTCTCATTTAAGATGTAGTTACCACAAGTAATGCTGGTGCTCCACAACATGAAAACAAACCTTTGTTACAAAGTTTACACTGCAGCTGTACATTTTTTCATATTTTTTTATTGTTGAATATACCCTTTTAGACGTTAGACGTTAAGTAAAACCTTCATGTATAAGTACATTTTGGCCCTGATGTACTTGAGTTCAAAGCTGTAAAACCCATGACCTCCGTCCCTGTATGTGTGCAAGGCCCAGAATAACCAACTCCTCCAAGCCAAGTTTAAAATCAAAGCGAGATAATTAAAATCATAACGGCCACAGTTAAGATGATTATCACTCCTGGCAGATAAGACACTTCAAGGAGATTTCTATGTTTTGAATATTTATGAAATGCGATTAGCGAGGGCCGGAGCCTGTGTTAAACACGGTTAAGGATGATATTGAAGCTGTGAGGCGGATTGTGAGTATAAAAGAGGAAGATCAGGAGAAACTGCATGAGGGTTAATAAGGAGAGGGTTATTGTCTGAAGGCCAGGTGCAGGTCCATGAGGATTTGGAATAAGACTGGGAAACCACAGTGTGGATTTGACGCAGCAGGGCTGAAATAGACAAGGGCATGGGTAAAATCATCTGTATATCAAAATCTTAAATTAATGTGGATAAGAGCAAGATCCTGTGATCCTGCTCGATTTTAAATGCAACTGCAACAGTGTGTGATACACTTAAACTGGTTAAGCATGTTATAGCACCTTTTACTCTCTGTCCGACTACATGCTGAGCATGAGCGCGAATCTCATTGACTCAAAGCCCCAGCAGGAATCGTGTTTTGGGGCTCGTTTTTGAATGCATAATTAATTAACTACACCGAGCAGTCGTCACTGACCTTGCGCACTTCCTCGACAACTCCCGCTCACCTTTAAACCAGAGGCCTCTGACAAATGTCTGCCTGTTCATTTGACAATGGAACAAAAAGGAGGGAAGATAAAACTGGAAGAGTGTTTGCAGGCATGGACACTGCCTCTTGACAAAGGATAAATGGTTGGATTTCGAGCAGTTTGAGGAGCAGAGATCCTGTAAACAGTGAATGCTGTCTCACAGCAACCAGCCCATGTGTTAGCACCTTGTTGGGTCGACTGCAGCCTGGCAGACGGACTTGTTTTTACAGGGATCAGCACCAAAAGAACCAGGGTGCTTATTTTAACACCTGCCCTGGAGCTCTGTCTGCTCTCAGCCCACCCCCACCACATCCACCACCAACACCCCCAGTGGCCCTCTCCATCTGGGCCCTGTGCCAAAGGCCTCAAAGGCCTGTTCTCGCCATGACAGGCCCCTGCAAACCAGCTCCAGCACAGCAGAGTGTGAGAGACTGCAATCAAATGATCTCCAGCTAAATGCCCCCGCCACACACAATGGCTTAAATCTTTTACTTATTAAATACAGACACGCATCCAAGCGATTAGAGACTGTGCTCATGATGCACTGAGCTGAGTGTTTTGGTCTTGAGAAGCAGTCTGTACCCTGGGAAATGCAACACCAAACAAGTTTCTCTGTGACACAAAGTAAGACAATAAGAAAATAATTGTTTTACCTAAAGGCTGTGTTTACACTGCAAATCTTATACTCAACTCCAGATTTTTGCACAGGTGTTATTCTGCCTTCACTGTCCACATGAATGTATGTGAACCACATTTTCTTGGCTTTTTCTTGGCTCCACAACCTGAAATGACACATTTTTGTTAAAATGACACGTTTTTGCAAATTAAAACCACTGCTGATTCACCTCACAGACTGGATGATGAAAATGGGAATATATTGTCCTTGTCAGAACAAAATTCACCAAAGAGTAACTCTACAGGAGAAGGAAAAACTTTTCAAGTTTTCTATTTCTATTTTTTTAGTTTTCTACTGGTCTCAACAATGTAAAAGGCAGATGAGATTTTCAAAACAGTAATAATAACACATTGAGATTCAAGATTTTGTTCCAACAGCAATGATAAGAATTACAATGATAAGAAGTATGATTTCATCATGACTCCTGGCGGCAGTCATGTGACCACACATCAGTTCAAGCATGCATATATCAGGACCACATATAAAATCTGACATACTTACACTTAACGGGCCAGATTACCTATGGGGAGAGAAATTCAGTGTGTGTGTGGTCAGTTCTCTCCTCTGGTAAAGTGTTTCTCTTTCTCTTTGGTAGAGTGAACTGATGTATCCCTGAGGCCCAGATGCGCCCAGCAGGAAAGGACTGTCCATCCTGCAAAGCTGCAGTGATCTGACAAACCTGGGCAGATGTGCCAAGTGCCTCCTGCTCAAGGGTCACGTCCCCCTGTAAGCGATGGCCACAGATGGCCCATATTTCACTCCTGGTCATCCTGTGTTTGCTAAGGTTAGGCTCTCTCCTGAGTGCAGTTATTTGTGACCTCTCAGGAGAGTAAGGACCTGGGGACTTCTCTCAGCCAATGGGAAAAAGGCTATCGCTACTCTTCTTTTCCTTCTTTCTTTCCTTCCTTCCATCTTTCCTTCCATCTTTAATCCTCTATATTTCCAGATCATACTGTATGAGAAGGAAATGATCACCTCATCATAAAATCATGTTTCTGCTTAGAATTGATTATTTTCTAAATGTTTAATCTTTTTCCTTTGTATAATTTATTCATTAACACCTGTCTGGAAAAGGGTCACTATATATTTCCTCAGAAATGTGTGTAGTTTCTAATTTCTTCTTTTTAGCTGCAATATTGTACAGAAGGTCTAGCTTCCTAGTTGAGGAGGGGCTTATTGGCTGTAGCTTCATTTGTGTGAAATCGTTGATTTTTACTATCTTTCCCATGTGATGATGTGTGATGTAAGGTTGACATGTCAGTGCTCCTGGAGAAGACTGCTCAGCCCTCGACTCTGCCACTTGACCGTGTACCAGCCTGGTTAGCTGGTGTGTTTCACAGTAGAGAAAAACAGAAGAACATTGCTGCAATTCTTTGAGAGTGTGGCCAGTTGTGTTCTTTAGAAATCAAGGTTACATGGCTCCTGAATACCAGAACAAAATGGCAAACCTCTTTACTTTTTATTAATGTAGTGCTTTTCTTCTGTGTACTTTAACACCACTTACTCTTTTGTCCATCACCTTGTGCACAAGGTTCTTCTAGAATAGAAATGTACTGGACAACCAAAATCAGTGTAATTGCGTTATGTATTTTTCTCTTGACTCCTCTTAACATAGACTAATGTAGGAAGATTGCATTTTGTGTATGTTGGAACCCTCTGATTGGTTCGTCCATCATGGAATGTTCACACAATGTGAAGATGAACAAATCTTTTCAAATAATAATAAAAAATATTATAAGCACCCTAATATACACTATAATATACACTGTAATGTCACTGCGTTCAAATACATAGACTTTATTATGCAGTTGGTCCCCCTTTGCAGCTGTAACAGCTTCCACTCTCCTTGGAAGGCTTTCGAAAAGACTTTGAAGTTTCTGTGGGATTTTGTGCCCATTCATTTATTAGGTCCATCACCAAGGTCTGCCTCACAATCTCCGTTCCAGTTCATCCCAAAGGTGTTGGCTGGGGTTGAGGTCAGGGCTCTGTGCTGGCCAGTCAAGTTCTTATACACTGACCTCAAACAAACATGTACAGTATTGAACCTTGCTTTGTGCACTTGGGCACAGGCATGTCTTCACTAGAAGAAAGGGGTTTAGTCCAAACCCCGAAAAATGGTTGTGTCCATATATTGCAGCTATACACAAATCTGCATTAGAGGGTACTGCATTAGAGGTGTGTACTCACAGGTATACAGCATGTACACACCTGAGAGGATTTATGTATACACACCTAAACATGGTGTACCTAAACTCCCCTTTATATCATGATGTTTATTTTGCCCTGCCATTACACTCTACAGTCACTGATAGATATTATCTTATAAAACTAGACAGCAACTACAAAGTTTAAGACACTTGGTAGGAAAGAAGCGAACACATCAGAGCACATTATTTGAATTTATGAAAATATACCAACAGCCCAGAATTGTTCCAGACCAACAGAACATTTTTATCGCCTGAATCCAGAAGATGTCCCAAGATTATATAGATTGTTCGGTCCTTTTTGGTTCTTTTTGGTTCATATTTTATCGAAAACATCATATGTAAATTAATTTATTCATTAATGTACCACTGTGTGAATTTTCTGTGTGTGCAGTCAATTGCATGATGAGTGGTAGTCTTGGTAAAGTGAAGTGATTCTGTCATATGTAAACACACCACAGCACACAGTGTGAACAGCACGAAATTCTTCCTCTGTATTTAACCCATTCACCAAGAAAAGCAGCGGGCAGCCAGGAACACAGTGCCTGGGGAGCAGTGTGTGAATTGGACATATGTTTGGATTATTTCACTGCTGGAAGAACCAATCAGGCTCAGCTTTTCAGCAGAGACAGGCAGATTTACAATTAAAATATTCCACTATCACACAAAGTCCACAATCAGATCACAGATCCTCCACCATACTTAACAGTGCAGAGGATGGTCTTTATTCTGTATCATCATCCGTACGTTGAACCTGGCTCCAGGTCAAAGTTTCAGCAGTGTCTAGTGAGCAAAGACTTTTGGCATGTCTTCCAAATATTTCATATGGATTCTCTTCCAGGCAGGTTTACTACAGCTCCTGTTGTTTAGTTGTTTTATTATTGTCTGCAATGGAAGTGAGCATTTTCAGGCATGCAGCCATTTTAATAACCTTTACAAGATTAATAAAACATCAAAGCACTTTTACCTCGTGTTATAAGTGTATTCTCCAATCTTCTCCATCTTGATGGGTGACTAAGGTCATTTGGCCTCTGTGCCACCTCATGTTTATACACCAGTGAAACAAGAAGTCATGGATAACCATTTGAGAGTTCATTCAAGTGACCTTAAAATGGTTATAGATAAACTGGAACATGCTCTGGTTATTTTTTCAGGCAGCATCAATTATTGTAATGCATGAATCTTTCATGTTTTGAAAAAAAAAAACAAGTTGATAATATATTCCCTTTACTAAGGTTGAACTAATTTAAGTTTTTTTCTGCATAAGAGATAACCACAGGGCATCATTTTCATGACCTTTTAGCAAACACCTTTACCATAATTATGGAGCTGGCTGTAGTATAATGTATTATATGGGGACAAATGGCTGTGAGCAGTGAAATATGAAATATGGAGTGCTGATGTTGAAACAGATTTGCAAGACGAATAAGTCAGATAACCATTACCAGTTCCCAATTGTAAATAAGTTTTGGAGGGACGTTTATTGCATTTCTGCACTTCTCCTGAACCGTACATTTCCCGAAAGCTGACAGATTCTGCTGTTGGTCCCACTCCTTTCGAAATTGCTAGCTAAACACAGAGAGAATCCAGAGAGTATTTTGTAAGCAAATATTTCTGAACAAATGATGCTCCGCATGTCATCTGTATATTTACGATGGCTCAAAGACATGGGTGTGTGGATCTAATTAAAAATGTGAGCGGGGTTAGCAGCCTGCTGCTTCTCCGCTAGTCTCTTGTTGCCAACTCTTGGCAGCTCTCCTGTCAGAGAGCCAGCTGTTTAGTCCTGCCCTGAATTATTGCCAGCTCGCAATGCATTGTGGGACATCTGGTCAGAGCATTGCTTTTGTTATGTTTTGTCAATGCAAAGTCTTTTAAGTTCCCAAGCTAAAACATTAGAAGGAAAGGCCTCTGCTTCTCCAGTAGTGATTATTGCGATTGTTTCTCTCCATCCTCCATTTTTTTTTTTTTTTTACTGATTTTCTATGTATGAAAGCACAATAGTCACATTTCAAACCTCTATTGACACACATTACTAATTCCTCACATTGTTTTATGACGTTTTTGTCAGTTGGAAATGAATACAAGTAGATTAAAATGCGAGAAAGAGGAGAATGGATGTGTGGGTGTGGGCTGCTTCCTTTAGCATGCAAACACAGAGTCGGAAAAATTAAAAGAACATTAAAAAACACGTTAGCATTGCCGGTACAATCCAATTAAATAATAATATAGCAATCAGTTTGGATTTTTCTCAGTACAACAGAGAAGCAGGAAAAGAGAGGGAGGGGGCAAAAGCAGATTATTGCATATTGTTCTCAAAAACAAGACTGGAAGTTCAGGTTTACTCCCAACAGATCACCATTCATTTCAATACAGATATAGTGTCCTTATACATTGTATACTGTATTAAGGTGTTTAATTTACTGAAACATGTTTAGGCTATTCTAAGGTGCATTAAACAATAAATACAATTCAATTCAATAAGTGGCCCCTTATTGTCACGCATGAACACACCACAGCACAAAGTGTGAACCAAATGAAGCAGTGGGCTACCACCAATAGAATGCGCCTGGAGAGCAGTGTGTGGGAATGGTACCTTGCTCAAGGGTACCTCAGTGGTGCCACTAGCAATCCTGGGATTTGAACCCATGGCCTTCTGATTGCAGTGGCAACTCCCTAACCAATAAATACCAACAACAGCTTGGTATTCTTTTACAGTTATTGTTGCTGGACAGAAAATTCTCTATCTATCTATCTATCTATCTGTCCGTCCGTCCGTCCGTCCATCTGTCATGGAACCCACAGTCCTGCCCCCTGCTAAGTAACAGCCAATTGTAACCAGGGGCGTGGGCCAATTAGCATATCTTCTAAACGTTCAGAGCTCAACATTTTTTACAGCTCAAAAATCCCAGGGTTAGCGTCGACGTTCATAAACGTTAACACTCAGAGACTTGAGAGTTGACTTGGACTCGAGCACAAAGACTCGAGACTTGACTTGGACTTGGTAAAAAAGATTTGTGAACGTCTCTGCTGTCTGTCTCTCTGTCGTCCTGTCTGTCTGTCTGTCGGTCTATCTATTGGTCTATCTATTAAAAAACCACACAAAAAATGTCAGTAGATAAATCAGCCATGTCTTTCTGCTGTAGGGTAGTAGAAGAATGGCAGGATAAAAGCATTACCGACAAGCTTCTCCAACCTGGCAGCAGTTACAAAAGAGCACATTTGTGGGTGAACCATGGATAGGTCAATTGTAGCATTGTATTACAACAGTGAAGTCTCAGGTGTCAGCTCTCACGTCAGTTAATTGTCTTGGCCTTGTCTCAACCTGCACACTTTTCCATGGTCTTATCTCCGTCACTTTGAAAGGAAAATATGAGACCAGTGGAGGGCACGACCTCTTATTTTATTTATGACATTTATTTATTTATTCATTTATTTTCATATGAGCATCGATGTTTGTATTAAAGCACATTTTAAACTGCTGCCATACTGCTGCTATAACACGTCTCAGAATGATTGTTGATACTGGCAGCACATGGCAATAGCAGTTAAGGCACAAATCTCAGTTTTGAGCTTTAAGTCCTATTATGTGCCGCTAAAACAACTATCACTCTGTACTAAGAGCAATTTCTCAATTGTTCCTTAGACTTCCATAAAAATGCATACATTGCAGAGGCAATTGTAGATTGTTGTACCTTTACTAAATCTACCATATTCTTATAGTTGAAAAATAAAAGAGTTATAAAAGCGTTATGTTTACTTGACTCTAAAAGAAGTGTGCTTCTTTGCAAGATCCAGATCATCAAAAAAGATGTAAAAAATGCAGAAATCTGAAATGCAGAATTGGACTAAATGGTTAATACCGGTTCTGTTTTTTATGTTATATCATGTATATTAAATGTACAATCATGTCCATGTTTTTTCTCAGTTTTGGCCATCCCTGGTCTTTGTCTTGTAAGACTGGACTCAACTACTATGAAATCTCAGTCGTGACTCAGTGTCACTACAAATGGTCTTGGCCACAACACTTGTCAGTTGTGCTGCAAAGCACTCTACCCATGTTCTGAACCAGTTTTATTCTCACCCAGCACTCCTACACTCACTCATTTGTGAAAACTAGCCTAGTGTCTGTGAGCTGACCTTTTCCCATTCATTTTAAAAGCCAGAACTTGCTAGCTGCAACCTCTGCTGCCCCACTAACTATAGTGGAGGCCTGTGCTGTGATCACAGAGCAGCATACACATTGTTCCAGCTCAAACACACACACACACACACACACACACAAACACACACATACAGTACTGATGCCCCCACCGCATCCCATGTTTAGAATTCATTATTACTGCTAAGTATACAGCCTGGTCTACTCCTCTCAGTGGACATCTACTCCACTGTTATTGCTCTAACACACTTTCCAAGAGCTTGTGTACTTCACGTATAGTCTTCTGAGTCTCAGTTTTTGATGACAAAAGAAAGGGACCGATAGCACAAAACAACACCAACAAAAATGCTACCCCCCCTCCCTTATTATCCTGTTTTTCTTGAAGAAATGCATGCGTTTGTTCTCTTTGTTTTGCTCTGGAGATGTTTTCCTTTTTTTCCCTTTTTTTTGTCGACTGTTGTCGACTCTGAAGCTCGTGGGCCAAAAGCTCATAATCATTTCAAAAGGTCCTTTAAATATATAATAAGCATGCTACATTTCGACAAACAAAGTGTCACTCTGTGGAAGTAAACATGAAGGCTGACTTCTGCATTCAGGCAACGGCCTCCAACGGAAAACTGTGTTTTATGACCTTTCACTCACAACCACACACACACACAAGCAACACACATACATATAAACTCACATGTGCACACGAACACACACACATGAATAAATGTATGCATGCACATGCCACTTTCTTTTTTAACAATGATACCTCACAGTGCACCCAAAAATGTGCCAAAAGGGTTTTTTTTGAGCGGTGCTATGAAGAACCAATTTTAGCTCCCTATAGGACCATGCTTGAAAAAGAGACTGTTGAGTGTGAAGAATTAGTTTAAGGTTTCAAGAACCGTCTCTTAAAGTTCCATACCAGTTTAAGGGTTAAGAATATTTACCCAAATTGTTTTACCTGTACCATTCCACAAAGCATATAAAACAATGTACCTGTCAAGTGAAAATTGTCAAGTAATATTAACATGGCATACACTTACCACTAAAGGTTCCTAAACATGTAGTTCCAGGACGAGCCTTCATTTCTATAAACGCATTACATTGTTTGAAGGCTCTTTAGACATTAAAAAGGTACATTATACTAACACAGCTCTTACAAAAATGGTTCCTTGCACTGAAGTGTGCTTTACCAAACCAAAAGCGATGCAATGCTGCGAAGGTTGAGCCTTTTCTGTACTTCTGTTTTAAGCACTGTACACACACATATATATATATATATTTTTTTTTTTTTTTTTTTCTTGAAAAGAATTAAACAGAGAAATCAATCTTTAACTGTCACGTTCCAAATGTGGATGGAAAACTAAGAGTCTGAGTTTGGAAATTGCTTCCACTACAGAGTAACGTAGTCGCTTTCCATGCACTGCATGGTGTTCATGGAGCCCAGCTGTCAGAACATGTCCATCAAAGTGTAAAAAAATGAAACAAACAAATTACTGAGGTACAAGAAATATGGAAACTATTATGTAGTGTTTCTAAAGAATTTGCTTCCATTTAAATGGTATGCTTAGTGCAGACCAAACTGTTATCTTGCTGACTGATTTGTAAACAGAGTTTGTGTGAACTGTTTGTCCCTAACTAGGGGTTGTTTGGGGGAAAATGGAAATTCACCCTTGGCGTTTTCTTCTTTCATAAATCTTTTAGTATGTGCCTGTTGGCTCAAATACTCGGCTTCCACAACTAAACTTAACCTCAGTATCCAAATCTGCGGGAGGAGAAGTGGAAACCACTCCATGGTGTCACATGGATGATACTTCAGAATCTGTGTTTTGGGCGTAAAGCCATTTATAACAATGTATACTTCTATTTTCCCAAACTCTCAGAGGACCTGCCACAATTGCACCAAAAGAGGTCTGATCATGGCGTTCAGCTTCATGTTTAAACATTTATTGCAGCCTATGTGATGTATTGTGTCATTGGTACTGAATCTTATATTCTGCATGATTACTGGGGGTAGTAGATATAAATGAACTAGTAGTCTGAGATGCTCTCTTTCTTAGAAAAAAAACGTGATGTTGTACATCTATATCTGACCACAACACCCAGCTCCACCTTCCCTCCACCTTCCCACACCTTCCTCCTATTTTTTGAGATATCGATTTTTCTTTTTTGGTCTTATATGAAAGAAAAGGTCTTCAAAATTAATCTCTCAAAGTTTCATTATAGAAATAATTTCAAAAATGTACTTAAATGACTATTTAGTTTGAGTTGTAGCTCTCAAATCTTACAAAAGAATGTCCAAAATAAGTTCTGTGTTCACCTCTCCTCTGAAACGTCACGATCTCGGCTGTCCAAGTATGGTGTTAAAACGTCAATCCCTGATCTTTTTAAACCTATCAAAATGCTTAAATCATGTAAACAAAACCTTTTCAGTTGCCAATAGGAAGCCCTGTTCACAGCCTTGTGCCCGCCCACCCCTCGGCAGATTAGCAGTGTTCTGTGTAGCCTAATGCTAGCAGGTTTTTTTCAGAATATATCTCCTCACAAAGATCGGGTTTAACATTTGTATTTTGGGTCAACATCATCGAAGTTGTTTGGAGTGAAGTGTGTTGTGTTGTGTGATTGCTGTTTGGTATAATGTCATTGTCAAAATAATGTAAAATAGCTGAAGCTTTAACTCCCCAGTTTGCGCTCTGCTGCTGACCAGCAAGACTGAATCAAGTTGGTCAATGAGTTCTTTGGCTCATGTGATGTCTTCAGTCTGATTTAATGTATTTTTCTAAGTATCTAAATGCCTGTAGTAAAATGTTGTTGTTGAATACTGGGTGCATCTTTGAATGCTATGGATTGTTAAAGATATCGACAAAAAACTGACAAAAACTCCCGACAGGTCACCGATTTTCTTGTTTGCGATTTTCTTGTTTTTTCAGTTGGAAAATGGTGCTGCGATACCAGAATTCAAACGATTGTAACAACAACCATTTAAGATACAGCTTTGACCAAGATATCATTTTAAAGCTTATTTTCTCATCTTTTTAATGCTACTCATATATGATTGGAGCTTGAAACACCAACATCTGAAGCTTAGAAATGTTTATAACTTCTCATATTGTAGTTTAAATAAAATTATTATCATCATCATCATCATCATCATGTTCTTCTCCTCTTGTTATTCTTATTCTTTTTACTTGTTTTATTGGAGAAGCCTGATGCTTGGTTGCCATTTTAATTATCTTGGAATTGCCACTTACTTTTTGGATAAGTTGTTCAATATAAAACTTCATTATTTACCACAGTAGGAAATAATACCTAATTAGAAACCAGTAGAAAGGTTCTTCTCACTCAGGAGGAGTATGATATACTGTTCATGTGTAGCCTGAAGCAACGCATGCTTCTCTGTCGGAGAGCTAATGATGACCTTATCTTATTAAACTGTATATGCATCATATGGCTAGCGAAGGTCTTTATGGTGTGTGCATGTGTTTGTGTGGCGAGCAGAGGTATGCAGTTCTTTCTCCCTGACACCACAGAGAATGACTCCTGCTCCAACTTCAGAAAGATTCCACAGCAAGGTTTTAATTATGCATTGAGTTCAACTTGGCTGGAGTTCGAGGATCCTTATTGAACTCCATAAATCTGCAGCGATGACAGTATCGTCCCCAGTGCCCCACACAAACACCGCTACATCCTCCAACCTCCCAGTGTTTTAGAACCCTGTCCTGTCCTGACTGTACCACACATTCTCTATCTGTCTCTCTCTCCCTTTGTCTCTCTTTCTGTCTCTCTCCAACTCTCTCTCTCTCTCTTTCTCTCCATCTCTCTCTCTCTCTCTTTCTCTCCATCTCTCTCTCTCTCTCTTTCTCTCCATCTCTCTCTCTGTCTCTCTCTCTGCCCACTTGTGCACACTGATTTTTCCGTACAATGTCGGTATGTGGGTTCTGCACATGTTCCACATATATCATGTATGTGTAAGTGCCTACATGTAACAGTTATAAAATGGGCTCCAAAAGTCTGGGATGATCAGAGAAATCCAGTATAGCAATTTGAGGGAAAAGCAGCAATTTGAGCGAACTGCTGAAATATTTTCATGAGCTTTAGAATTTCTCAGTATTTGCTGCAGCCTCATTTTGATTTAATGGCACTCTTAATGTTCACACTGTACAGGAGCCTTTAATGAACAGATCAAGTCAAGCTGAGTGTAATTTGAACATGCGCTTCAATAGATTAAAAACTAACCCTTTTGTACAGAAATTAACCTGAAAATTAACCTCAGGGACTGAAAAAAAAAAAACGTGATGCTTTTGCAAATGTGCTTTAAAAGCTGGTTCTGTGTGTTAAATGTGTTTTATGCACTGTCAGCATCGGTTGGATGTTCGGCATTCTGACTGGCTGAGACATGTTTGTAAAATACTGCATATACAAATACAAACTCAAATCACACAGAACACAAAGTCATACTTCTTTTAGTACACTGCACTGGTAAATATTACCTTCTTAATCTTCTGTTCGATTACGTTATTCTTTATTTTCCTCTCTGTGTATGCTTGTGAACATTAATATGCTTAAACTGTCTCTGTGCATGTTCTTGCCCACTGTCTGATGGAGCTGCCGTAACCAGCTCTGGGCCAGATATTTCACCCCGAGATCCTGAAGGCTCTGCGAGTGTGGAAAAGAGCTGGTCACAGAGCATTATGTTAAATGCTGTGATTTTAAGAGCTTTTCATTAATATTTCCATCATGGCGGATGTGAGACCACACTGCATTGCTAAAGCCAGGCTCGGCTCGCATGTTAATAATGTCCCTTTTCACACCGCTCTTTAACAGGATTATGTTTTTTGTATCTCTGCAACAGCTCTGGTCTTTTTTGCGTCTCCATCCAGGCCTCCATTAGCATACTTATGAACTTTCGCACCCTCTTAATTTCTAAATTAAACACCTGTATTTGTTACCAGCAGCAGAAGTGAGGTGTGCCGCAAAAGTGCGAGAGCATTACCAACGGTGCTAATCACGAGTGGGCCGCTATCCTGGGCTCTCTGCAGGCTAGCATCCTGAGTTCCAGGCCAAACCCTTCTCACCTCCACCACCCCTCCAGTCACCTGCCGTTTAGAGCCGCGAGAACACCCCCCCACGGCGTGCACACACACACACACACACGCAGACAAAGAGCTCCAAAAGTGAGAAAATTATCAGATTCATCTCTAGTCTCCACAGGCATGCTTTAAAGCACATTAAATCTTGCTAATTAAATAAAGGGGTCAGCAAAAAAAAAAAGGAACAACAACCAACTGCTTTATATAAACCTTTGAGTGAAGATCAGTTAACCCTTTCCAGCCAAGTTATTAACCCTTAAAATAAACATATATAAAATACATATTTAAAATATATAAATATATATTTCATTTATATACATATATAAAATATTTCTCAGGCTCATGAAGAGGAATTCATGGGACATTTGTGACGTTTAGTACGATTTGAATCTGATGAAATTATCATACCCTTATGTAAAGAAAAAAGTCCTTGACTCATCGTCATGTTTTTGTCATATTTTGGTCAGAGGGGCAAATTCAAGCCTGTTGAAGAAGCATGTGCATTTAAAGTAGAGTTCATTTACTGTATAACTATGGTCGCAGTACATTTTTTACTCTAATAATTGTTATATGATTTGATGGAGAATTATTGGGGGGGGGTGCCATTCCCCTTGTTAACCTGCCATCATACCTACTGCTTAAAACTTAGTACTTACTTGCTCATTTACATTTCATTCCAGGTTGCTCCTGAATGCCTAATAGAAATTTGAGAAAAAAGTAAAGAGATAACAACTTTGAAATAGTGTATCTGAAAACATGTCATCATCTAAAAAGTGTTTTAAAAAGCACCCCCCCCTCCATTTAACTTGATGCATCTTTTCACACTCTTGGAATTCTCTGGAGAAGCTGCATGAAAAGCCACTTGAGATGCTTTTCCAACACCTCTTTATGCTAAATATGTTACACGTACTGAGCACTTGTTGACTGATTGAAAATCACTTGGTGGAGTATGTATGTATCTATATCTATGTGCTACATCAACTTCACTATTTTTAATTGGGTCAAGAGCAAATTGCAAGCATTTAAACATAAGCGTTTAGATCAAAACAGATTATTTTAAATGATTTCAGATTATGAGAACTTTATTTGGTCAAGACACGCCAACTTTTGACTAGTAGTGAATTTTTGTTGAGCATGAACTCAAGTGTGGACCCACATACACTTCTTGCTGTTTAAGAGATTAAGAAAACGTCTCAAGTTGGGAAGAGAGACAAATGACTGCAGATTGGACCTTCAAAAAGTTTTGAGCCTCAAAGTCAGAGAAAAAAAATCCTCCTATATCAACACTGCCTCCCAGGTGTGGGCGAATGTAAATTAGACTTGGCTGTGATTCGAGGTAAAACACAAATATATTGGACACACTCTTGTTTGCTTGTTTATCGCCTTTGCCTGCTTTTTTGTGCATAGAAAGGCAGCATCATTGGCAGGGAGGAGGATTAGCTGTGAGTGAGATGAGCGATTTTGGTCCATATGTAAAGCGTTTGGCGCTGCTGCACCTGCTCTGCCAGGCTTTGTCATGCGCCCTGAGCCGGGCTCAATGTGGGCATAATGGAAGGTACACATTCAGAAGACAAGGTACATTTCTGAGGCTTTAATGGCAAGCATGGTGCAGCAAACCCTGAAATAACGTGATAGAAGAGGCGCATGAAAGGCATCCTCTGCCTCTTAAGACTGTGATTTAAGGGAGGAGATGGGGATAGAGAGCGGCATTAACTCCATTTAGCACACAAAGTGCTTTTTACACTGGTTGGTTCGCGTGCTTTTGCAATGAGAGACTGTTTCTGATTTTCTTTTTTAGCTTTTGTTGTTATGCATTCATTGTTTTTTTGCATGTGTTGTGGTTATTGAAGCATATCATAACCATCATATCAAAACCTCATAAGTCATATGTTTGTTTGTTTTTGCCATCTTTTAAATCATTTAAAAAAGCGAAGTGCTCTGTACAAATTTTGAACACTGATTCTGTCCAAAACTGCTTGGAATAACATCATATTACATTAAGTGACAAATAAAGTTAAGAACATGATTCCTTTTTCCCATGAATATGAGCGTATAAGGAATATGAGGTTTTGTCATGACAGTTACTAGATATGTAATGTACACGAACAACAAAGATGCAAAGGTGTTTAATCCAATCTCGAATTCCAGGGAAAGCTTTCAAAACGGCCTATAAGATCAACAGCCCTTAATCACGTCCCAGTGTGAGTGGCTTTTAAATGATGAGAAACAATGAGAAGATTTCACGACAATATGCCCATACGTGAACAAACGGCATCAGAAACGGATTCCCACACGCCCATTCGAGCTAGCGTGCTAATTAATCTTCAATCAAACAGCCCGTGTTTGGATTGAAATGTCAGGGACAGATTTACCAGGTGCCCCTGTGCAAGCGTGCAGTTTTTGCTGGAGAGTGGCTGTGTTAGTGACTGGGGCTTGGCCTGCTTTCTAAGCCCTGCCCGCTCCGCCGCTAATCTGATCCTGGCGGAGGAATGTGGGATTTGGCAAGCGTGCGGCCATAAATAAAGAGAGAGGGGGCTACACAAAAGAATGTGTTAATTACTAATTATACAGAGAAAGGGAGCAGACCAAGCAAATGAGAGCTGGAAGGCTAAATGGAGATGTCTGCGCCCGAGCTGCACTGTTACTGCCACTAAACGCAAAACAGAAATCAAACGCCGCAATCAGTCAAACCATTAAGAATGTTTTCCCTCCATGACTGTTGCGAAAAAAATTCCCTCTTATGATGATATGCCAGGCTGGAGACGCTAACGCCCCCACCTTCACACCCCCACCCCCCCTCCTCGAAAGGCCAGGCGAGCGAGACGGGGACGGGAAATATTTCCACACTGCTTTGACCTTCGCTTAAGACTGGCCTCAGCACACTCAAACATTTAGATAACCTGATTCAATCTCATTATCTTTCTCTTTTTTCTGTTAAATATTTCATAACCCCCCCAAAAAAAAGAGCACAAAGCTGTCCGCGCTTAAATGAAGGCCACCAGCGAGTCTCTTACGAAGTTTCCGCTTATACAGTAATGCATAAGCAAGCATTCAGCTATTATTCCTAATATGAAAACGTGGTATTAAAAAATGATGTGTTGTTTTCTTACTGTGTGGCCTATTAATGGAGTGGGGGGAGGAAGAAGTGGGAGAGAATTAAAGTTTAAGCAGTTAGTGACACCCGCTGAAATTTAGGATCCCCTCTTTATAAAAAAAAAAAAAAAAGGGCGGAAGGAATGAAATAATAGATTTGTGGCTGGCATCTTGCCTGCCTGCAACTTCCTGGGCTGATCATTAAAGCTGGCATCTCCAGGTCGCTGGGAAACATTCACGGCCCCTCAGAGTAATGCCTGCTTCTGCATCTGTCCCGGCTGCCTGTCTCCTGAGCCTTCCCTCACTGATGTTAAAAGAAATCTTTATTGTCAGTCACATATCCTATTCACTTTGTTCACCTGCGCTGACAGTCCTAGGCTGTGTGTGTGTGTGTGTGTGTGTGTGTGTGTGTGAATGGGAGAGGTTTGCCTGTATGTTTGTATGCTGGGGTGTGGGTGTGTGTGTGTGTGTGTGTGTGTGTGCGTGTGTGCGTATACTCCACCCCCCAACATTGGCATCTCTGAGTTTCTAAATGCTTCCTCATTAGTTTAAATCTGTTTGAAATCTCCAAGTGAGAGGTTGATAATGAAGTGAAGCAGTGGCCCTCTCTTAAAGCCGTGACAGGTGGGGAGACGGAGCCTTCAGCTCTGTAGGAAAAGGGGGAGAACGATGCGGGGGGGGGGGGGTTGTTTGGAAGTGGGGAAGGGGGGGTGCAGGGTGTTGTTGGTTTGTTGGTTTACAGCCACAGGGTGGTGGACTTCTCAGTGTTTTCTCAGCCGCTCCAAACAAGCGCATCCTAACACCGCCACTGCTTCTTTCACCACTTCCCTTCATCTGTGTCCATGCAGCACTTTGGCATAAGGCACTGACAGTTTGCTGAATTATTTAGCTAGCCGGTGCTGGTGTTTGCGCTGGTGTTTATTATGCAGCCGGTGTCTGTTAATGAGGTCAATAATTTGAGGCTGACTCCCGTACTCCATGCACCTAATGAGACTGTGCCAGTGCTTAGGCATGGGAAAGATAGAAGGACAGCAGTTTTACTCAGGAAGGAAAAAAACAGGACGAAGAGCAGTAAACTTCAGCAGACTCCATGACTAACCCTTCATTTTAATTATAACTCTGCAAACTTTCAGTCCACACTACACCTGTGTTTGTAAGCAGACAAAAATTGGGGTATTTTATCATGACTTGAATATGAAAAATGTTGTGTAAAGTTAGATTTACACAAAAAACACAATCTTTTTTTGCACTCTCAAACTCTCAAAGACATCTAAACATATTTAAATGTAATTACCGTCTAACTACGATGTAATTGTTATTATAATGCTGCAATCTTACTTAATTAGTCTGTCTAAACAACAGTAATAACTCAACACCTCTAAGGGATAATACTAATAACATATAAATTAATAACTTAACCTACTTATTGTAGCTCTCCTGTAATCGTACTCTTAATAACTTACATTAAATTGATAGTAGTTACTGAGCAACAAGCTTTAATTACCAACTCAACAATAAGCATAAAGTAAATTAAAGAAGCTCATATGAACCCTAATATTAATAGCTCGTTCATACCTTATAGTTCAGCAGTTAATTATCTTCTATAAATATCTTTCCTTTACGAACACAGTGATTGTAATAAATGTTTGGTTGAGTGCATGTAGGCTAATCAGTGTGAGCGGTGAGAGTCATATCTTTCCCAGACTGCAGTGCAGTGTTAAAACTTTCATAGCGGGTTTTAATTAAATGATTTACTTCGTTTTATCCCCTTGCATATCCTCCACAGGCGTGAGAAGTTGAACTCCCCTCATTTCGCCCGTTCAGACGATGAAGCAGAGGGGAAAACATCTTTAGATTGTTGACGACTAAGTAAATCAGCCTCCTCGCCACAGAGACGGGTGACAAACCAAATTTGCGGGATGCAATCGGTTTTAAGTCTTGTGACCTCGCATCCGGGAGCAGATAAAGGCGGGCGTGTGACGGAGAGAAACGGAGGAGAGATTTAAACTGCTAATCATGCTCGCAAATTCAAACTCTGGCATCTCGGTTATCTCTCACTTTTCCAGGGGGAGAGATAAGAGTTTATGCTCAGAAGGATTGATTATCTCACAAATAAACAAATATGGACTCCTTGTCTATTAAACCATGACCAGATCTGCTCGCTTATTTATTTATTTTCCATTTTTTTTTAAAGTTTGGAAAGAAAAAAAAAAGAAAGGAAAAAATATATATATACATATTAACTTTGCAGGTGCAAGAGGACAATGATTCTCTGATTAAAAAAGCGGGGCCCCTCCTCATTCCCCCCTCCTGAGCAGAGCTGAGGAGAGGAGGAGAAACATCAACAATTTTGAAGCCCTTTGCATTTACTATTCCTGTTCCAGACTGGCTGAAATCCAGCTCACATCATTTTGTATCAAAATCACTCTGTAATTTCCAAAAAATCCATTAAAATGCATAAAAGACAATAATGAGGAAATGTATAGATTTTTTTACTCTCTCTCCCTCTCTCCCTCTCTCCCTCTCTCTCTCACACACACACACACACACACACACAAACAAGCATGCACAGACGCACACACATATACAGGGAGAGAGGAGGAGATATGTTGACTTTTAACAGAGGGGGCAAGCTAATTTTTTGCTTCAATGACTAGAAATCTGAACATGTCACATAATTCAAATCTGAATGAATACAGGTGTGCACAAACACGACTGTGCAGAGCTAAAGCAATGGCGTTCATCTGCAGAGTTGGACAATAGGAAAACAAGGTTTTAACGCATAGTAAAGAACAGCCGATGGTCTAATGTGCACAGGAATTTAACCCCAAACCCATGGAACATAGATGAAACCTAAGATGTAATTTCATCATTTATTATTTTTCATTTGGAGTAAAATGATTCCACTCTGATACAGGTCAGTGCTATCAGGACACCTGACCCCTCTTGGAGCATTTTAACACTACAATGTTTATCATCAAATATTTCATTGTAATTTGATATGATGATTTCTTGACAAAATAAAATGTTTATTCACCGTTAACACAAACATATAAAGATAACCATCTCATATTTTAAGGTGTTGATAAGAAATCATTTGCTAAAAAAAGTTTTACAGGAGGTGGATTGTGCGCAAATTTTCAAGTTTTCAAGCAAAAATGTGAAAGTGGAGAGCATACTGCCTTTATGTTTGAGGTTTTAATCTCAAGTCTAAAACGAACCTGGACAGTATTATTTTAAAGTAATTTTCTCTGTTTTGACTCTGCAGATATTGCTTTAAATCATAATACATTTGGTCTAGGATCAATACATATTTTTAAAAACAAAATTCATCATTGATGGGAGCCTGCAAGCCACCACCCAATTTTATCCCAACTGATTTTGGAGCATTTCTATTGGTCTGTTTGTCATGAAATTCACACAGTGTAAAGCGAAGCTGAGGTTTTCAAATGTTACAAACAATTGACAGGTTTTTGTTATGACAGTTGCTATGTGTAAAAAAATAAATAAACATGCAAACAAATAAATAAATAAGTAGAAATTTCTCATTTTGCAGAGCCTCTAGTGCTCACATAATGCCTCCCCTCTTCAGCCCGTTCACATCTTATGCAAAGCGACTTACAACAGAAGGCCGATGCCAAGCAGCATCAGCTTTCTCCCGCACTGGAGAAAAGGAGCAATATGAAAAAAAGGCCCCTGATGGATGCCACAATAGTTCTGCCTTTCATTATCACCCCGCCGCCTGTGTCACGTCCCAACATAGCCTTCGTTGTGCATGCATAGTAAATGACTATTTACCTGCCAATGCCTTTGATAAGTAAGTCTTGTCAGTGGCAGCCCTGCTGCCCCTTTGCTCCCCCGCTTGTGCCCCACTCCCTTAACATCACCCA
>JBBPDB010000001.1:43881123-43893006 GCA_037974465.1 Brachypetersius altus | reverse complement strand
CTTTTTTCCTCTGTCGCTCTTTCTTTTCTTTTGCCCCACAATCACACACTGATGAGCTCGTGTTCATCTCCACCGGCCAGCTGCTCAGTGAGAATTTGTAAGATTACATTTTCCACAGGTGCCATTCTCTAAGGGTTTATCAAGAAAGTTTCTTTGATTGCTTCCTCCTTTTTCTCCTTTTTTTTTTTTTTCTTTTTTCCATTTCCTCCTGCCCCCCACCACTCCTCCTGCTTGTGTCTCTGTTCTTCCTCCCTCATCTTCCTCTGGTTCTTTATCCCCTCTACCGCTTGTCGCCGTCTACCCGCTGGGGTTTTGTATTGCGGTCGCTCTGTTTATGCAATCCCTTGTTTTGAAGTGACAGGCCGGGATAGATATGCAATATTAAAGAGGGGCCTTATGAATTTTTGACATCTAATTAGTTAGCTTCCCCAGTTAACATATCGAGGCTCACGAGGGCAGGGCTATCAGAGAAGGCCCTTGTGGAGTGTCGGCAGTAGGGTCTCTGCCATTTCTAATGTATTCTTCTCTAATGCAAGTAGTAATCATTGCTCTAAGGTTAATTAATGGCCCTTGCTGGCCGGCATTTTCACAGATCAGCCCTGTAGAACCACTGGTGCACCAATTAGGCCTTTTATTCCCCTCTGCTCTCTCTTTTAAATGTCTTCAAAGACCGGGGGAACATGTAATAAAGGATGAAATCTGTGACACTGTTGAAGTTCACACATGACACAAAGCCCAAAGTTCAGGATATTCTAACCCCAAAGCACCAACAAGGCTTTGTGTGATCCAAGTTTGCGTCATCAACAAGTGCAATACTCATAAGTAAACCAAATGAAACAGGAATACATAAGGGAGCAGGTGCTTTTGTCCTCTCTGTAAAAATGATTTTTTGCATTCGCTAGTCACAAACAGTAGGGGTGCACACTTTGAAGTAAAGATGTTACTCATGCAGCCCCCTTTCCTGTCCCAGTGTGCCACCCACCACCCCACCCCCACAACGCCCAGTTCTTGTACGAATCTCACCGTCCTTTGTTAACATTTGATTCCCAAAGGTGCACCTGACTACAATAGGCCTCAGTGCCTTCTCTTTAATAGTCAAGCATATGTAGAGTGCAGAGGAGAACACAATGGGGAAGCGGCCTCGGCGGGGCGTGTAATCAGACACTGATAGAGGAGGAACTGGAGATGTACAGATAAGATGAGAATCTCCCCATTTCCTTTCATCTACACATCTGTCTCCACATC
Source organism: Brachypetersius altus (assembly GCA_037974465.1). Classification (NCBI taxonomy): domain Eukaryota; kingdom Metazoa; phylum Chordata; class Actinopteri; order Characiformes; family Alestidae; genus Brachypetersius; species Brachypetersius altus. Next base: position 43,891,761 of record JBBPDB010000001.1, on the reverse strand, counting down.
CACGTCCCAATCGTGCCATCTTAATCACTGCAAATACCTGCTTATTCCCACTCCTATAGAGACTTAGACTGACACTTTGAGACACAAATAAAATCCTGGCACAGTTGTGGCTATAAGGGAAAACATTAATAACAATAAACCAGTTTTAAAAACACCACTTCAAAAGATGAAAAGCACTTAAGCTGATGCTAGAGCTCAGTGTGAGAGTGTGCCACGCCTCCATAAAAAGTGATGAAAATAAAAAAAATTATAAATCTCTTAAAACTGAGACGCCTTTCCATTGCCTATGGATGAATGTCATTCTGTGATATCACTTAAGGTGTCTATTATACACATTTTAATCCCAACCATGTTTGAGATTTGCATACCACGTTGTCTTGGGTGTATATGGTGTTCCCACTTCCACCTAGCCATTAGAATAACCCATCAATCCTCACTGATGTTTTGGTGAAGCATTTCGTTTTATTTTTATTTTTTACATTTAATTTAATAGTTTTTTAAAAATGAATATTTTTTTTATTTGTTCATTTTTTGATTATTTACCTCTGATTGTAGCTGCCACTGCACTCAATAGCCCAGATTTTTATTTTAATTGACAGAATTTTAATTGACACATATGTTCACCAGGATTTACCAAAGATCTGTAGTTGTTTTTAAAGCGTTATAATGACTGTTCAGTTAATATTTCAAATACAAAATGTATAAGGCCTTTATAATTTTGCTTTGACAACTCGCCCCTGTATATACAATGTTCTTGAGAGCTTCTAGGCTGAAACTTCAATATTAGCTGGAAAACAGTTGACAAGTGATCTGAATTAGTAAAAGTGGCCTCAACAAATGGTTGATAGTATCAAGTAAATGCAAACTGCCTTCAGACCAGTCTCAATGAAGAAGCTCTTTTGTTTATTTTCAGATTAAACTGGTCAGCAATGTAGGCATACAAACAATTGTACTTAATCAAAGGCTATTAAATAATAATGAAAAGCTCTTTACATGTCAGATAAAATTTCATAGGATTTGGCTGAATCAAGTTACGATAATCCCTCTCTGAAGTGAACCAACAAGTCTGGGTGTTTTGGCTGTTTCAGAGAGCTTTCCAGAACAAAGCATGTAACTCTTGACATGCCATGATCTGGACAACTGACAGTAAGCCGTTCATCTCTGCTGCTCCTGAGCTAGCAGGACAAATAAACTGCAGCTTAGAAGCTCCGAACAGACCACCAAAATCACCCATACTGACAGCTCTGGCACCAGAATGATCAATTAACTGATTATTCCAGTGAGGGCCTTGATTCGATAATCAGCACAGCTATTAATCACTTTTTATCTGCTAATCAGAGGCTCCTTATTCATTATGCGGAACATATCAGAAGAGAAGTCAGCCTGGGCCATGTTTTCAATCAGGCCTCTTTCCCTTAGATCCTGTGGTAGGTAGCATGGTACAATTATATGATAGGAAGCCGCACACACGTTACTGAGCTCTCCATGCTATGATGGATGGTACTCAGGCAGGAAGGGCAGAATACACACGTGAATAAAGTAAATCTGCATGACCGAAAAGACAACAAAGGTGCATGGAACAGGAGAAAAGAAGAGAACAGAAAAGAAATTACATATTTCATATTCAAGAGACATGCTGTACAGTCATCTTTGGGAGAAAAAAAACGTCTATGAAGTGGTTCTGAATAGGACTGGAGCAGAAAGTCTCTCTGATAGCATTTGATGTAGTGAATCTGAAATCATCTTCCTCTTCCTAAATGTTCACCTCATTTTCTGAGCCTGCCTCTCCTGACATAAATGCTTTTCGTTTATTTATTTATTTTTTTCATTTAGAGTCAATTGACCTGACAGAATGGTTAGCAATTAAGTGATTTTTGTAATGGTCCTAGGGTAATTTGCTTGGGCTTGTCAGCTGTATTTTATGAAGTTACCCCCACCCTTTCTCCCTCTCGCTGGGGCATAATAGCTGATAATTTCAAAATCTTTATCCTCTGTTTCCCTCTCAATAAATTGAAATTACAGGAAGTTGTTGGAGAAGCTTAAATTTCCTCCTTTTTGTTCCATTCTTGCTATTTCGTAATTGACAGTAAAGGGAGGCTTTGTACTTAGGCAACCATAACATAATCAAGGCTAATGTGTAAACTCTGTCACTTGGTAAGCAAAGAAATGCAGTCTCCTGGGTTCGGCTAAAAATACAGGAAGTTTTCTGCATAGCTAATTGAGAATATCATTGCCTTGACATCTTTTTTTTTTGTTGTTGGGTTTTTTTCCCCCTTACACTTCCTTACGCTTCTTTAAATCTGTACACACAAACCGCATGTGTAAAATTGGCGGCATACCAGCTAAAACCTAATCTGAGGAAGGGACTTACGCATCTTTCCTCATATAATGGCACACAATGGCTCCGTCTATTCTCATCTAATCAAATTACCGTCATGATGCATGCCCTGCTCCTTGTCATCATTAAGGATATAGCATGAAATACCTTTAGCTGTCGTCTAGCTGCCACTCCTCCATCACATAATGTTTTTTGGCTAATCATCTCAGCTTGTAATAACTCCAGCTGCACATCTGCTTGCCACCATAACACTTCACTAATTCTTCCCTCATTTCACCGTGCATCATTCGCTCCTAACACAATCAACATGTATTAGTTGGTAATGACTTAGTGGTTAAGAGCGAATAGATGTCAAGGGAGCCACTTTTTTCCTCCCTCAACTGGAGCTCCATCAGATGAATCAGGATGCGAGAGAGGAGAGAAGAGCCTTGTCAATCATGTAAAATTTTCGCATGTCTGCCTTCAGAAAGTGAAGCTGGCACAACATAAATCCAGAGGGAGGAGACTCAAGCACAAGCAAACATTTGCCTTTCCCTACAATTAATGGTACAGGTCCTGTTTAAACACAGAGAGGTGCTATTTATCAGAAATATGAGCGTTCAGCATCATGTTCAAGTGACAGTTCCTAGTATCTTCAAATGAATAATCAAAGATCAAGAGATTTCACTGGCAGTACATCATCTACTTCTCAGTCGTGTCTCTTGTTTTGGAGGATTACAATATGTTAGATTATGTCATACTGATGATGCATGAAAAAATGATCCATTGCATACCATGGGTATAAAAGAGTTATTTGACTTTTGAACCTATCTGTGTCTTGCTGGAGACTTTAATGTTCCTTTGGATTGTATTTAAGGCTGTTTTAATACCATACCTACATTCAGTAATGTGATATAAGGGATTGAAATCTTTTGCATTTCATTGTATACAATCAGAGCTATCAAATCTTGGGAAAATTCATTTTTACTAGCCGTCATTGTTTAAAAAAATGCATGTTGGTAGTGGGATGCTTGTAAGGGTTGGAGATGCACATAAGTAGTGTGCATTATACTAAAATCGCCCACAGCTCTTAGAGTCAACCTGCAGCTCTGGAAAAAATAAGAGACCACTGCAAAAATGTTCAGTTTCTTAGGTTTTATCTTTTATAGGTGTTATAAGTATTGTAGAACTGCTGACAATATTTCACCTAATTTCCAAATATAAATATTGTTCTTTAAGGCATCTCTTGTTCACTCTTAAACAAAATGACAATTATTTTTGCTAGTAGTGTTTTTTTCCATCCATCTGGTCTCATTGCGAGAGGAGAGTGTTGATTAAAGCAGTGTTTTTTATACTTTTCCTCATTAAATAAGATTTGGGTGATCACTAATTGGTACCTCATAAAGTAGAATGAGGTGTTTGTGTAGGAATTTAACAGACGCGGGCATGGAATGGCTGTCATACTCAGAGATGCTGATTTAAAATTAAATTGCAGAGGTCTCTTATAGTGCTGTATATACTTTTCACACATGTGGCAACTTGGTTAGCAAACTGGACATTATCTTGCTAAAGCTCTAAACATAACCCAGGAGACACGAGTCACTGCATTTTTTGCACCACAGTGTCATTTATGACCCAATATATTCGTAACTTTCAGCCTCTAAACAAACACAGGTGATTGGTACTGATCGAGCAAGTGTTACTGGGTTTATGAAACTGAACATTCAGCTCAGTTTGGCTTTGCTGTGCAGCAGATTTTTTTGGTCCCCGGGGGAAATTTTCTTTTTCACGAATGATATCGGTGTAAAACGAAAACGTTGATGTGTTCTGCTGCTGGTGAAATAAAAATATAACAAATAAGTGGAGTCTTTGACCTCATAAAGGAAAGAGACTGGAAGAGAAAGTGGCAGTTCAGGTCAAATGGCTTAAACTACAGTTTTAATGAAAAAAAGAAAAATTACACATAAATAAACCATTTCTTGTGTTTTTCTTGTTTATGATTGCTAACATCAAATTCATAAATGTTGTTCAAAAGTCAACATTTTAAAAGTTATTCCTTGCTGAAGGCTGGGTTGAGGCAAACCTCCCAGCACTAAAGCACCGAACGCCCTTGAGTCTTAACACCATAATACATTTACACTCACGTCTAAAGGCCAAACCTAGCTAAGGAGATGTTATTTCTGTCAAAGTTTAGCAGACATACCTGCCTCCCCCTCCTTTTCCATTCAAGTCTTTCACCAACAACCTTCATGTGTTATCATTTTGCGTTTATTATCTCATATTAGGAAGCACCACCATGCTTACAGTTTTAATGGGTTTCCTTGCTGTGCTAAATTTGGTTTGAAATGGGATCCCCTAACAATCATATGCCTATTAAAGACACAACTGACACATACATTACCACAGATATGATCTTCTCTCTGGATAATTTTGATGAGAATTAGGATGAAACCCTAATTTGTGTAAATTGGACCATCCTATAACTACATTTTTAAGCATTATGACTCATCAGCTGAACAGAATGAGGACAAAAATGAAATGTTTAATTGAGATGATCATTCTTGCAAATGTGTTGTGTGGGTGAACTTTTGTCCATTTTCTGTTTTATGCACAATCAAATCAGATTGATCCCAAATACTGAAATAACCTTAATATAACCAAACTATGAGAAGTGACGATGACTATATTAAAATATATTCTATATATTTTTATGTTCTGCATACAAAATTGCATTAAAATGCAGATGTAATACAGTACATACAGTGGAGCCAAATGGTGGTATTATTATTATTATTATTATTATTATTATTATTATTATTATTATTGTTGTTGTTGTTGTTATTTAATTGTTCCCTGTGGTTGTTTCTTAAGACAATAACAAGGAACATTTTCATTTTTGAAAACTGATCAGATGACGGGCTGATGACGTGTGAAACGCTAAGTGTATGTATGGGTGGAAATATTAAAGCTGCAGACATTCTGCAGTGTTTTTGTGTGAAATCAGGGGAGAGGAAGACAAAGAGATTTAGTCACACTTAACTTGCAATTGCGGCTCCCACAACGACACTCCTTTGCCCAGACACCTTTTTCATACACGAGTGAACCATTCATATTCCATCTGTTCCAGCTCGCACTCTTTGGGGAGGCTGTCAATCTGAGGGAGTCATGTGATGTGGGATGGGGGGGTCGAGGGGAGGGGGAAATGTCCTGCTGTTACGCAGATCAACACCCCTACGTGGCTCCTGGGACACTTCCCTAGCACTCACTGCACACAGCCATAGGTAGAGAGAGTGAGAGAGAGAGACGGAGAGAGAGACAGTTAGAGAGAGAGGGGGGGGGGTGTAGAGAGAGAGAGAGAGAGAGAGAGAGAGCGGGAGGCAGAAAGGCAGGGCAGTATTGAATGCTGCTGTTGCCGCCGCTGCTGCATGACCGCGAGACTGAGCAAGGCGACACATCTGTCACAGTATTAACTTTCTGTTCCCCTGGACCCGCGAGTCAGCCTCTGTGTTTTCTACATGTACTCTCACAATATCAGATGGAACACAAAAGCCGCCTATTGTGGCGCTGAAGAACACCTGTCACCAGCACTAAGCCCTCAGATGGGTTACCTTTTATAAGAGTCGGGCTATTACAGTACAACACTCAACAACTACAGAAGATGTACTTGTTAAAGGGAATCCCAACATTTCTTTTTTTTTCATCTACATAATCAGTTGTTAGGATGGGAACATTTTTTATATATATATATATTATTTACTATTACAAACAATCAGTGAGCCTACATGTGCATTTAAATGCAGTTGTAAAATAGTGAAATTTTTCATGGACCTTTATGCCATAAATGCATAAAAAATTTAGGCAAAAATCTTACGTTAAAAGTGATAATGGAAACCCATCGAAAACCGATCACTCTGAATGATAAACAAATTGACTAAATTTAAAACGATTTCACTTGCCATGGTATAATTTTTACAGTGATAGGAAAACAGTTCTTCTTCGTCATTTGCTTTTATTTGTTCAAAGTGTCAATCTCTTGACTTCTAGGCTTAAGATTTAGTTTTTAACCCTTTATATTTGAAGGGCCTGTATTTGGGCCCACATCTTAGCGTAAGGCCAAAAATGAGAACACTTATGGTTTTTATAAAGAACATTTTAGTGGTTCAATGGGCCCAGTTTTGTACATGAGGTGTATAAAGACCATTGAATACTTTCCTGGAACTATTCACCCAAGTCATTGACAGCTTATTTTTTAGATAAAAATGCATTTGCAGAGAAGTCCAAAGTGGTTCCTAATAATACAACTTATAACTAAATACTATATCCTGTTCTTACAATTCAAATCCAACAAATCAGGGTACTGTTCACTAGCGACTGTTAGGATGTCATCTAGTTTTCCTATTATTTTGTAACTACCATAAATGTAGTTATTAAAGTGAAGAATGTGTGTGTCCTTATATGGACCCTTTATGAGGTTACCAGTGGCCAGTAATGGTCCATTATTAATAAAGCTAACTCTCTTGTGCCATTATGGCCACTTCACGCCACTCCTGCCGTTTCTCGCAAATCACTTACTGCGTCCCTGGATGACCTAATACAATGTACCACAGGTGTAATTTGACCATGGGTCTGGACCTGAGGGACGTTTTTGCACCCCTCTCTCAGGAACAGATCATTTCTGGCCCGAAAACTGACCCATGAGCACTGCTTGCAATATGGTGCTGATTAAGGAGAACGTTAACTAAAATAGCCCTTCAAGTCCCAGTGGATGTCCTTGGTGCCACCATTATTGCCACTGTTGCTCTTGTTGTTTTGGAAACCTCTCTCTCTTTCTCTCTCTCTCTCTCTCTCTTTCTCTGGCCTGCAGGGCATTAAGATGCCCATGAATTAATGAAGAACACAGAGGTAATTAAAAGTGGTAGTGACGAGCTCCTCTGGGCTTTTTTTCGAGGGACTGCAGGTTGCTACGTGTGCTACGGGTTTGATTGGCCTGCTGGGCAAATGGGGCACATTGCAGCGAGGCCTCACCTGTGGCACAGGAACCCCTCCCGGGGCTGTCCCTAGGCAGCCGGGTCATGCGGCCTGGTCTAAACAACCCCTGTGGACCAGCGGGGAGAAAAAACAAGAGCAGGATGCAGGGAGCGGCGGGAGCACTTCCCCGGATTATTGCACCATGCTGGCCTGTTTACCCTGAGCCATGATGGACAGCTAACATCCAGTGCTTGCCCTTTTATCGGATTTATCACTCGCAGGCCAGTAAAACACTAAAACTCTTTAGGTCTTCCCTCCAACCACAGAGAGTTTGCAATACATAGCCTTTTCCTAGTTTGCAGTACATAGCCTTGATTAATGTATTCTTTTATTGATTCCCCGCAGTGATACCTTCACTGAGTCATAAATGTTAGAAAAAGATCACATATCCTCTTGAGGTAGTAAGTCTGTAGGAGAGGGAATTCTTTAATTTACCCGGTAACAACATTTTAGTTCATATAATTTTGGATATAATTTCATTTATCTGAAACAACTGTGTGTACAAAAGTAGTTGCAAAAGACACTTCAGTGAGACTGCAGAGTACATTTAAAGCTAAAAACCAGCAACCAGGCAAAAAATGTCATTACTGGTAAAGTCTCTAAACATAAAGATGGTTCTCAGTTTAAATGTTTGGCTCTAGGAGAAACCTTGGTGTAGTTTGTTTGTATATATCATCATAAATGTTTTATGGATGGTTCCCTTGTTTACCTTAACCTACTTCATTAGTGTATTAACAAATATCTCATGATCTTTATAAGCCATCTTTATTGTTACTGAAGCTGGTTTTAATCTTTAACCATACCAAGCACTAATCTTAACCCTACACCAGGCCTTAATACTAACCCTAGCATTGGTCCTAATCCCTTACTCAGCTCCTAATACCAACCCTCACTCACACTACAGCGGGGGATCAATAAACGTTAACTGGTGCACAACATCATGTGATAGTCCTTTACATTTGAAAAAGATCTTCACACTCGTACATCTCATTTCCTAAAATATATGAATAAAACTTCACTGAAATGTCCTTTGAGGAACCAAATATGGTTCAGTTATGGCATCACTTTACCTGTTTGAGTGCATTTATTTTTAAGAATAGAATGAATAGAGTGAAAATGTGCATAAAGCTGATTTGCAGATGCCCCTGGTCCCCTGAGTGTGTGGAGCTACAGGTGTGGAGGCTGCAGTGGGGTTTTAGAGTCGGAGGCCAGGGGAGTGTGTAGAGTGTGTAGGGAACGAAGCAGGACGTTAGTGCCCTGCACTCCAGAGACTGCGCTTTTGTTTATTTGGCCCACGGCTGCAGTCTATATAATCACCTGTATAAACGTTGAGCTCCCAGTTGAGCCCACCACGCTCTTCAGTCCATGCGATGCCTCGGTGGAAATCTTCCCCATGAGATGCAGCATGTGTGTGCGCGTGTGTATGTGCATGGCGAGCAGGGAGCTGGAGCTTTTGTCATGCGTTGCAGAGGGAATTGTGCAGTTTAGACAATCGTTGTTTGGCTGCCACTGAGATCCTCATCAGCTCCCTCCATCTGCCCATACTTACCACTCTCTTTTTTTCTATGCTTCAGATAGTCTTATCCCACTGTAGACTTCAGTTCAGAAAGTTTATAGGCTAAACAAAGCGCTGTGGCACCCTGGGAAGGATGAGCAAGTTGAAACACGCCCAGGGTCTGTGAACATTCACCTTTCACACACTGCCTGTCAAAATAAAGGTAGTTCACTTAGCTTTTCAATAATTAAAAAAAAGCTGCAGGAGCTAAAATAACCAGATATGTGCTAATCCTCTGGGTATAATTAGCTCTTTATGTTCATCAAAGGTCCTCCTTGGTATGAAGAGCAGGTTTTGTCTACATAATGATTTGATGAATGATTTTCTTTTAGTAAAAAGCATATACTGAAACTTTTTTGACCCAAAAGTGATTTAAGCACCTCAAGACATGATGGTTGTTGGCTTTTGCCTTTTTTCCCCAAAGCAAGGCTTTAAATAAGTATTCCTTTAGTTTTGCAGGTTTTTGTTGATTTTTTATTTTTGCAAAGAATTCAATGTAATGCAAACAAAAAAAAGTGTTATTAAATTTTGTAAAGCTTTATGTCCACAAACTTTGGGTGTTTTTTCCATTACCCAAGAGCAATGTCTTGAGTCAAATTACACTTTACAAACAATTAACCCGCTAAATGATTCCAAGAAAACCCTTCAATTTGCATTGAATCATTACATTAAAGTAAAGTGGCCCCTTATAGTCACACATGAACACACCACACAGTGTGAACAACGGCATTTAACCAATTCACCAAGTGAAGTAGTGGGATGTCACCAACAAGGGGTGCCCGGGGAGCAGTGTGTGGGGCACGAGCACTGCTAGTGGCATCAGAGAGGTACCCTTGAGCAAGGTACTGTTTGCTCAAGGGCACCTCACTGATGCCACTAGCAGTGCTCGGATTTGAACCCACAACCTTCTGAATGCAGGGGTAACTCCCTAACCACTTGGCTGTGTATGTTCTTCACACTCACATATATCTTTTAGAAAGTATGTCAATTCTATGATTCTTTAGGGAATCAAACGTAATTCTTCAATGGCTTTACTCCCGTTTTGGTCTTTTCATTTTGTGTATAAACATATGGCTGGAAATGTGTGAGTTAGGTTGAAAAAAACAATCAGACTAAAATTTTGGAGGACAAAAAAAACTGCAGAGGTTTATTATTAAGGTTTCGCATGTTTAGGCTGAGAGGATGTGGGAGGTGGGTGTGTGTTTAGAAGAAAAACAGAAAAACAAGACTATCCATCCCCAGCAGACTGGAATACCCCTGATCTTTGGATGCTTGGCTACGCCTGGACACGGAGTACAGAAATGCGCTGATTACGTGGAGAACAGGTGCGGCACCGCCCCTCATGGGACTCCCTCACTGCCACTGACTTCTGTAGGGAGACTGTAGGAGTGTGTAAGTGTGTGTGTGTTTGTGGGGGCGGGGTATAGGGGTTCATGTCTGTTTGTGTTGCTGCGTGTGTGTGTGTGTGTGTGTGGGGTGGAGGGTGTAGGGGATTTTGTGTGTGTGTATGTGTGTGTGTATTTGTGGGGGGGTATAGGGGTTCATGCCTGTATGTCTGTTTGTGTTGCTGCATGTGTGTGTGTGTGTGTGTTTGGGGTGGAGGGTGTATGGGATTTTGTGTGTGTATGTGTGTGTGTATTTCTGTCTGTGCATGTGTGTACCTGTGTGTGTGTGGTGGAGGGGATTTTGTGCATGTGTGTGTATGAGTGTTTGTTTGTGTGTGTGTAGATTTCTGTGT